>SNQJ01S0017348.1:22829-43931 GCA_010110895.2 Picea sitchensis | reverse complement strand
GAGAGAGAGAGAGAGAGAGAGAGATGACCAAGAAGAAAGGACGTCCTATGGAGAAGTGATGAAACCCAACTAAAAATAACCAAACAAATGAGATTGTAAAGACACAAGACTGCCCTTGGGTGGAGGATAAAGGATGTCTAATAATGGTGGCAGTGAAAAACCAACTATACAAAAGGTGATCTATTGTTAGGAGGGAAATTAGATGAACTAAGGGTATGTCAAACTAGGACTGAGTATAAGTGGATGCAGATGGATAGATAGTGAGGTGTTGCAAGCAACTTGAATCATTCTAGGCATGGGTGACTCAATGTAGATGCTCCAACTAAGGGAAACTAGGATTACTATTGGGTTTGATATAAATTCCATCGAATGAGATGGTATGACTGTTGGTGCTTCCCTTATAAAGAATATATTTTTTACAATTACCAATAAATGGAAGAATGTAAAAATTGGGAAATTTAAAAAAAAGGATATGGGTGCCCTGATCATATGATCAAATAGCTCGTCCATGTGGGGAAAGAGTAATGAAGGGATTGGTTCCCCTAGATGGGTATCCTTGCGGGTGGAATTAACAATGAGTCAGAATAAAAGTGGTCTACTACTCATAGGAGAGATTATAGGCCAATGAAAATTTGGTAAAGCATTTAGCGTAACCAACCATAAAAAAATGTGAACCATCAGGATTCTAATGGAATGGATCAGCATGATGATGAGAAACATATATGAATCTCATTCTCTTAGATGTATACTATAAAGACTCCTAGTCTATGGGAAAAGAAGCATGTATGCTAATAATGAAAGGGGTGTTAAAACTAAGGAAACCCATGAGAATGGAGTCCTACCAGCCAGTAGAAACTAAATGCATGTGGAACTGCGTGAAGTTTCATGTGAAGCGAGGGAATAAACCCTAAAGGAATACTCAGAGAAAGCGATAGTGGGTAATGCAATGATCTTGAAGGGAGTATCAACATGCCATTTTGAAAAATTATATAGCTAAAGGGATAGGGTGAAGGGCCTTTCTATGTGAAGTGAAGAGACAAAAGGGACCTCTCAGCAAATACATGCACACATGAAACTGAATACATGGCATAAAAGTGCTCATGATGAGAAATATTATGGTGCAAGTAATGTAAAAAATAGGTTTAGTGATATCATATGCTGGTTTGTTGAACTATTATGGGGGAAATGGCCCCTGGATGAAATTTTTGGTGAAAATAAATGGAGAACACATTGCAAGAGGTGGTGACTCCATGATTCCAATGATTAAAACAATGTGGAAACCAGATATTTTGGGCTCCCATATGGTATTTTGGAACCTTTTGACTAAGCCATATAAAATGTAGTGGGGACCATAAGGACACCTCATTTGTACTTGATTGATTTTGACTTGCAAATATTTACATGCACTCATCCATGGTTGGATTTCCATTATGTGAGAGTCAGTTAAGGGACCATGACCTCTCCTTCAATTTCATGCATTCAATAACTAGGTTTGAGGTAATATTGATCTAGGAGGATCTTGGTGGCCACCCACATATTCCAACTGGCTCAAAACGGTATATTGGCAATTTACTATTTTTAGCAGTTTTTTGGGTCCCAAGCTTTTGGGGCCATTTTGAGGGCCTAAACGATGTTTTTCCATGATCGAGTGCATAAATTTTAATTAGAGGCTCTTATTGAAACCCCAAAATGAAGCTCCTATTATATACCTTTCCAATGAGCTATCATGTACCCCAAACGGAGATCGTATGCCAAAGTTACGCCCCCGATAAGTTGATACACCAAACTACCCAAAACAAGGTCCACAAAATTGTTGGATTTTCATCTTCCAGTGTTAGGGTTTTGGATTTTATTTATGTTAAAATGCCTTTGGAGCCTCATTGTAACAATCATATTCTTTTGAATGAGTGTATCCCTCATATATCTTCTCAAAGATAAGTTTCCACCATTCTAGCGAGTCTTTCACTCTGTATTTCTACAGTTTTGTACATTTCGCTCATTAATAGAAATTGTGTATTACTGTATCTATGTGTTTATGGTTATATCTATGTTATATTCTTGGATATATGAAATATCTTTGTACATTTATTTATTATATCTTCGCTCTCATTTCGTGCCGAAAATAATCTGGATCAGTGGAATCAAAGAAGGCTGCTCTTGATCATTTTTTAGTGCATGTCCCCGAGGAGGTCCGAGTATAGCAAGTTGGGTCTCGATATTCTCTCTCTTGAGGATAATATCTCTCTCACATCCAAGAAACCCTCCATGGTGGAATAAAAGAAAGACGACATAGAAAAAGATTCTATTAATCTGTTCCTTGAGGAAGCTCTCATGCGATAGAGGGACAAAATGATGGAGAATTTTTCCCACATCCTTCAATGCATGTTGATAACAGCAAGCGCGTCTTCATCAAGAAGCCACCTTGGAGGGACCTCTCCTTTCAAGATACAAGTTAATTTTGAAATTCTCATATTTGAAGGTCAGATCAATGCGGATTCCCTAGAAAAATGGTTAAATCTACTAGAAGGTTATTTCTTTGTTCACAATTTTTCCGACAGGGAAAAGATCACCTTCGCACTCCTTAAGGCTCTCCCCCATGTCAAACATTGGTGGGAAAATTACTAGGATCAAAGTTCCACTGAGGAGTCTAGAATATATGGGGTCGAGCCCACTTATTATTTTTGTGTGGATACGATCAAGGAACAATATTACCCTGTTGGTAACTATGATGACTAGTACATGAGATGGACCACACTACAGCAAGAGAGGGGCCAAAAAGTTTCAGAGTTCAAAAATAATTTCCATACCTTGTGCACCAAGATGGGTATCAAATACTTCAAGCAACATCTAGTTCTAAAATACCACAAGGCTCTACATAGGTACATCCAAACCAAAATGGATTTCCTGTACATCTCATCACTAGAAACTGCCTATCGATATGTTGTCAAAATCGAGTAGAAATTTAGGCACCAAAACAAACGGGAGTTCATGTTTGCAACTCCATAACAACCAAAGTATGGTAAATACGGCCCTAAAAACCAGCCTCCAGAAAACCATTCCAAGCCATAGGAAAAGAAGGGTAATGAAAAGATGAAGAAGGAAACTGGAAAGTGGTGTGATTTCCACAAAATCCCCTGGCACAACACTAATTAATGTCTCTCAAAACAATCATTGGTGGTCAAGATAAAAGAAAAGGAGTCGAACCCTAATTTGAAATATGATTCAGAAAATAATGGGAGAAGATAGATCATCGACACAAACCCCATTGCTACTATCATGACCACAATAAATCAATCAAAAGAACCAGTCGATCCTAAAGAGGGCGATCACCTTTTTCATTCATAGATGTGGGTGAAAGGGACCCCGCTACATTTTATTGTTGATAGTGGAAGCCAGAAGAACCTCATCTCAACAAAGTTCATCAAACAGTTGATATTGTCGACAAAACTACACCCACAACCATACAACATTGGGTGGCTTCACCAAGGATGAGATCATTGTGTTAGCCAACAGTGTTTCTTGTCATGCAACATATAACCCTTTAAGGATGAGGTATTATGTGATGTTTCCTCACTGGATGTTTGTGATGTTATTTTGGGTCAACCATATATGTGGAAGCACCATGATATTTATGAGTCTCGACCCCATAGTGTCATTGTTACTTTGGGGGGTCATCTCTACAGGATACCAGAGGTAGTTCCAACTACTATCCCACCAAAATAGTGTCACAAGGTAATCTCTCAAAATGAAAAATTCATCCTCTTCACAATTTGTTCAAAAGGTGAACAGAAGGACACTACAACCACTACATTCTTGGTCCAAGACCTTTAATTAGTGTACCACGACGCCTTTTTAAGGTGTACCACATGGGTTGCATGGGTATCAAGGGAATACCCATGAAACACCTATGTTTCTATTCCATGGATATCCATGCAAATGGTGCATCTATTCTGATAATATCCATGGGGATAATTTGCACAATTGTTAGTTGAACAATTGTGAAAATTGTGTGGTGTTTCATTGGATAGTCACCCAAACTAAGCATATTTCATTGGAACAACCACGAGGGACATCTACGTAGTTGTTTTCTTAAAATTAATGCAAACTATGCATGAATTTAGTGAAAAAACATGCATACTATGTGACTTACAATGAATAATCATGCAAACTGCGTGGATCTAGGTGGAAAAGCCACACAAATTATGCTTAATGAACTGAAATATTGACTTGTGTCTTTAGTTTTTGGGTTTTGTAGGTTCTAACATAGAGGAGGGATATGTTGATTGATTAACATAAGTGGGACTATGACCTCTTATGAGTAGAGGTTAGGGGTACCTTGTAGTGTGACTTGAGCTAGCAAGCTACGAACTTCTCAAGTACTTCAACTACCCGTTGTTGCACTCCAATGAAGATATTTTGAGGTATGTGATCGATATGTGGTGTCCTAATGAGAATGCCTTTAAGGTTCAAGGCTAGATATTTTAGTTGAGTTCCATCATAGACCTCTATTTCTTGACTGGGCTCCCCTTCAAGGGATACATTCATGGGTTAATGCCTTGCATGGAGGGTGTGAGGACCATACACCAAATAGAAACCCAATATTGTATTGGGGGAGAGGCCATGGCAGGGGAGTTGATAGTGATTTCCTCCATCTGATACTTTCCATCCAAGTAGTGGCTTCTATGATGGTGATGATCTATGGATCCTTGATCACCGATGACCAAATATTGCTCATTGAGAAGGTGATTTAGGGAAATTTTTATGCATGGTCCTCTTTGATGAGAGACGCCATGATGGCTCAAGTGACATGTTGTCAGACTCATAGTGAGGGTGCTTTTCCTTCATCTCATTCGTGTTTTATTTTTTCTATTAGTGAGTGGTTTTTATACACCCATAGGTTTGCATTACTTGGGGGAGCGAAAGGGAGAGAGTTGTTTATCTGCATGGGTGGGGGTGAGGTATTTTACTCTCAATTTCCTCTGATGGTGGAATTTTGTGCCACAAATGATCTTTTAGTACCAATATGAAAGGATAGACTTCACGAAGGACCTGAATATGGTCCTCCCACAAGGCAAGGATCGGGGTCCTATGGGTGAGTGTTTTTAATGTTTTTTCTAGTTTACTTATTATTTTGTTGTTTTTATTAATTACCTAATAGGTTAATAATGGGTACCCTAATTTTGTGTGTGTATATGTGGGGCCAAGGGGATGCAATATGTCTATGGTGTAAAGTATCCCAACCACAACAATAGGACAGGTAGCACTATCTCTTGGAGATATAGAGATGGTGGGGATGAAATGTGGTCACCCTGACTATGAGGTGGGGATACATGCCCAAAGGTAGTGAATGGATCCATTGGTGGAGGTCGAGCAATGGCAGGCAGATAATATATGTGCACTGATGGAAAACCTGTGGTATAACTTTGATGTCATGTTGCATGGAGTGGTGGAGGAAGGATGGGATGATCTCCACAAGGACATCATTATTTGTTGCACCAAAATTATACTATATTGGTGCTCATGTCTAAGGTGGGATGCAATAGTAGGAGCTATTGTGAGAGGAGAAATCCCCCCCAACCAAGGGGGGAAAGTGGAGCAATCCTACCTAGGGGGTACTTGGGGATCCTACCATAGTAGTGAATTTTTGATATGTACAGGGACATATATTTGTGTATGGGTGTGGCCCACATTTTTTACATGATATTTTTTTATGACATAACAATGAAGGTTGGAATTTTTGTGCCAATATTATGTGCATTTGTGAATTTATGTGTGTGTGTGTGTGTGTGTGTGTGTGTGTGTACATGCATACATACATATACAACATTTATGACTCTTGATGTTGTTAGTGCTCAAAATGTATTATTAAATTTTTGAACTCTTTTATTCAATTTGTGCTAGATTTTCCCATCTCAAAGTCTCCTTTGATAGTATTAACCCCCCAAATTCTCTGTCAAGCCTTGTCCAACCTTCATTGATTGCTTTTTCTCAGCATTCTTTGGCTATGCCCTCTTGACCTACAATACAAAAACAAAATAAATGTTACCTAATTCATAAACCTAGTTGTATTAGCTTTTATATGTTCACATGCCATGTGTACTTTTGTTATGAAGTGGTGGGTGCTCAAAGTGATTCTAAAACCTAAGCCATATCACATTAAAATGACATGCCTAAATTCTTATGTCTAAGTCTTGAGTCTTATCACACAAAACCTATATTCTAACCTCTTGGGTTTAATGGCTTTTAGCCAAAAATTTAGGGACCCATGGGCCAAGCCACATATTTACATATGCCATTTTAGGTCTGAATATCAAATGCGTTCAACACAATGCCTAACGCACAGGCACCTGCCTAAGCTATGAGCTAAGCCCCTATTCAAGTTACTAGTCAACACACAAGTTACAAGTCATGCAATAGATCATAACCTAAGCACATGTCACAACAATACTCATCCTAAAGCTTACCACAGCGCCGAGCCCGATTCCATTAGCTATCTCTTCGAACTGGTGTTGTGATGAAACTATTCCACATGGTAGACTGAATGCCAAGTCAAAGGGAAGAAATTTTATGTGCCAATCTCCAAGGCGTTAAGCATTTAACCCTAGCTTAATGTACAAGTGCTCAAAATTATAGGTTCTTGCCCCAAGATAAATCAAACAATAATTCAAGTGTTGTATGCTGAGGAAAAGATGTGTTGCAGTCGCTCAAATATCAAGCTGTAAGCTACAGCTTTTAAATAAACACGCAGATGCTTATGTGCCCAGCTTAATGAAGGTGTTCAATTGTATATTGTAAAGGCTGGGGCGTGTAGTCTTGGGATCCAATTCCAGCATGCAAATTTGTTTGTGAATGAATTAAATGTTGGTGATATGCAACCTAGTTTCTTAGAAAGGAACTAGACCAAATTCAATGGAGGAGCATTTCAAAGAATGCACAGATAAATTGTTTGCAGGTTTAAACGTATCATCAAGTGGATATGCCTTACGTTTTCGAATTTGCAGATGAGGAGGACGCGTAATAACTCAAATGGCATTGTTGCTTCCTATGCTAAAAGACTGGTTACACATTCAGTTTTTTCTATGTAAAAATGTTCGAGCAAGTTATGGCATCTCATCCGGGTCAGTTCAGCGTTCATGAGAAACTGTTGTCGTTCCTTATTTATTCTTCAAATTCATATCAGAGTCGAGAGATCTGTGATTTTAACTCATAGGTTTGGCCACGGTGAGGTCAACTACCAGATCTAGTTTAAAGTGTAAGGGCATATGAGCAATGCGTCCTGTGTGATCTTCAATGCACACCAAGACATAATCGTTTCAGAAGATAGGCACAATCAAAGTCGGGCAAATGCAGAAGGCGGGTATCCAGATAAGGGTTCCCGGTCTAAATTTAAGCATGCATGTTTTACATGGCCAATTCATCAACGCAGTGATGTTATTGATTTTCTCTGGAAGTGTTGTTCATCCTCAAACAAAAATGTTTAGTTATCGTACTCTTCCTTGTGAAGATGGACAACAACAAATTTTTTTAGTTGCTTTCAAGTTGGGAAATGCACACGAATAGAAGACAGAAGTCAAAATACATTTGGCCATTAATCGAGCCACAAGTCAAGTCTTAGGTTCAAGCTATAAATCAAATAATAGGCAACATTCCATATGCAAGATTAAGGCTATTGCAGAGCAATGATGTTTGCAATGTGTGTTACCGAGGAGATCAATCTTGGCCTAAATAAAATGCCTGTTAATTTCAATAATACGAAACAGACTTTCAGAGAGGCATTTTCTATGTTAGATCTTATAGTGGTTGTCGGTTGATGATATGAAAATCACATCTCCTGTCTATTAGAAAACATTGGAATATGAATGAGGGAATGCTTCATGTCATTGTGAACAAATATCGATATCTTGGATAAGTTCCAGTATTTTAGGTTGAAGTTGGCAGGTGGCCGAGCATCTAAGGATTGGTTTTATTTCTTGATTTTCAGTTGTTAAATCTCATATTTCAATGCATAAAATCAGTAACCATGAAGATCATATCAATATTGAAGATCATCATGGCGATCAACACCAGATTTGAGGGCATTAGCTCGATAGTCTAGAATGAGGAGGCAACATTATCTGAGACATTGAGGGACAACTCCACCTGGTGTAATTCTGGCCACAAGGAAGGCTTTTGAAAACAAGGCTCCCTTATTATACATGTCTCAAGAGATCCATACTGAGTTTAAGAGTTCAGATGCCAGTCATCCCTCCACCTCAGGATTCCACAGATCAGGCTTCTCATGCATGTTTATGCATGCGCTATAGCTCAAGTCAAGAAAGCTATGGAGGTTTCTATAGTTGGCAGTCAATTAGAATAAGACTATAGGTTTTAATGGAACTCTTCTAATTGAACTCCAACTATAAGAAGTCATTGTAAAGCGGCCTTGAAGTTTTAGAGGCTAAGACAAAGCACATTTTCAAAATTTTACAGTTATCCAAAGTTATCCAAAGACAGATCTTTCACCAGTTAGCTGATGAAAAGCAGAGCTTTCACTAGCTAACTAGCAAATCTTAAGGCGAAATAGCTGGTGAAACCTGAGACTGGCCAACGAAGGTGTATTTTTTCCTAGATCGAAGTTTTTCTCAACCAAATCTCTTGAAAATGCTTTCCAAAGAGACATTTTGAATTATAGTGTCAAATTTAAGATCCACTTTTGATACAAAGGAGTTAGAGGAGGATTTCAAGATGATTTGACACTTATTTTGGGGGCAATAAATCAGGGTTTTTTCTAAACTTGGCAAATTCGAATTTATCTTCATCAAAGGATATCAAACAACCTTGGAAGGCTTATCTGCACAGCACAGAGGTTCTACATGATCTGAAGACCATGAAATAAGGAATTGACCTATTTTCTAGGTTCATCTCGTTTCTTTTTGTAAAAATTGTTTTGACTTTCTATCTTTAGCAAGTTTGATCCTTTCTTCTAGGATCTGAATATTTTATTGTAAAGCTATAAAGCTAAGGATATGAGAGGAACAGGGGGGGGTTCAATCCTGGATACATTTTGCTTTTGTACTAAGACTCTTATCTTGATAATAGAATCACAGTCTTCTTTTGCTGTCAATGTCAAATTTATTCATGTACTTCATTATTCTATACTTTATTTCAGTTTAGCTCAGCTTCTAAGAACTGTTATCTTCTTATTAAGCTCGTGAACTTGAATTAAATGAATTCTTACTATCTTATATGACCCTACACACTGTTGTACTTTGTTATCTAGACTAGTGTTCTTCATACCCTATTTCAATTACTCTGTCTGATCATTGATTTCTAAAAGCACTGTCTTATTTGAATGCATGATAAGTTGTTCTGTCTTATTTGAATGCATGATAAGTTGTTCTTCTCATTAGCTATTGAGTTATCCCATTGTTCCAAGCGTACCAAATTTACCATATTCTTGAGTTACCAAGCATCTTTGGCCTACAACCCTAAAGAGTTTCTTGGAGTGATAACAGATGTGATCATGTGATGAATATGTTTATGCTTTCTAATTTACTTTACATGTTTTCTTGTATATTGTGATGATGATATATAACATGCATGAATTTATGACATGTATCATGAGAAAACTAATTTTTAATGTGATACATGTCATACTAGTATTTCATTTGTGATGTTATATACAAATTTGTTTTCCCTTTAAGGAATACGCATGAATGTGATGGATTCAAAATTCCTTGACAGAAGCTTCACTTGCAGATATTTCATAAATAGGAATCTGTCGGATACTTAGTGAACATTATTTAACTACAATACGATGAGTTGAGAATATAGGTACATGTTGAGGTGGTGGAACTATAACTAATTTGAATCAACTAGAAATATGATCATGACAACATACTCTACTTGGTTATTCATGGTTGGCCCTCAACATACACCACTTGACTAAAACAATGTGTGTGAGGGTGAAATTGGCCCAAGCCACAGAGGTGATATTCCAAGTCCATTGATTAGAGTTTTCAAAAAAAACAATTTCAAAATCCAATGGATGATTCATCTAGCAAATCATGAACGAAAAAACTGATCAAGAGCATCAGAAGATAAGGCATTCATAAAAAAAGACTAAAAAACCTATTGAATTTACAAAATGAAAAATGTACAATTGATGGGGTTTATGAGCAAGTGGCTTCTTAGGGGTAAACTATATTCAAGTATAACCCATTTATAGTTTCCTTGAGGAGTCCACCCTTAGGGTGGGAAAGGATAAATGCACCTTGAGTTAGGTAGTTCTTGATGATGAATGGTCCTCACTAGAGAGTTTCAAACTTACCCCTAAGGCTGAGGGTGTCATTGGAAACATCATATGATGGGACAATATCACCTTTGTTAAATAAATGAGGGAATACTTGCCTATCATATGTGGCCTTAGAGAACTTTTTTTATAGATTTTTTGTTTTTTAATGAAGATCGACAATCCTCATCGATGCTCCACAAATCCATTAGGCATTATTCAAGCAGTGTGGTGTCTGGAAGAAGTTTGACCACCATCTAGAGGGTTGGTATCTAACACCCAATGGGTAGAAATACTTCCACTCCATGAATGAGGTGGAAAGGGGTGAACCCTATGGAAATCTTAACCAATGTCCGATAATCCCAAAATGAAAAGAACAACATGTGGTTCCAGTTGGTTTTATATTTGTTGGCAGTCCACTATAATATGGTTTTGAGGATTTTATTGACAACCTCAACTTGTCCATTTGACTACAGATAATACAGGGAAGTGAATTCATGGCTAAATATAAGTAGGTCATATAGATCTTGAAACACTTCATCCTTGAAAATATTTATGTGGTCTGAGACTAGCTATTGGGGGACCTCGAAGTGAGTGATGACGTGGTTAAAGAAGAAACATATGACATTGTTCGTCGTGTTGTTGAATGATGGCATAGATTCATCTCACTTGGTGAAATAGTTAATTACCATAATGTTGTACTTGTGCTCCCCACTAGATGATTGATTTCATGTCATAAAGTCAATTCCCTTGTTGTAGAAGGGATCAATGGTGATTACATGGTGCAAAGGAGCTAGTGGAGGTGTGGTTTTATGTGAGAAAACTTTATACTTTTCACATATTTTGACTTCCTAGATGTATGTTGGAAAATTGAATCTCATTGATGTCAACTTTATAAGAAGTCTAGAAGTCTCTAGAAGTAATAGGTATAATTTAAGAATTCTCCAAAGTGGTCCTCTTATGGCGTATCTTTGAGCATGGCCCTTGTAAGAAGACACTTTGAATAATTCTACAAGAATCCCAGAGGTGTGGTCATGAGGCTTGAAGTTGACTGGGGAATATGAGGATGAAAAACATTACAAGTACATGCAAAACCCTCATAGATGGATAGTCCTTGTCATGTCGTTTCCAATGATAGGTAGTACACCACATGGTTCCTCACGATTGAGGAGTTATGTCCTCATGAAATTGAAAGCCTTGAAGAATGGTTAAGAAGTCCCTAAATGGTTGAAACAAGAAGTTAAAAGTCATTAATTAAAGGATAAAACGGTTGTAACAAGAAATAATGAGTTGAGCCTAAAAGTTAAGAAGTCCCTAAATGATTGCAACAATAAGTTACAAGTCATTAATTAAAGGGTAAAACAGTTGTAACAAGAAATAATGAGTTAACCCTAAAAAGGAAAAAGGGAAAAACAATCATTAATTAAAGGGTAAAACAGATGTAACAAGAAATAATGAGTTGACCCTGAAATCAGGAAAAAGGGTTAAACAATGATTAATTAAAGGGTAAAATAGTTGTAACAAGAAATAATGAGTTGACCCTAAAATCAGGAAAAAGGGTAAAATAGTTACAAGTTAGCCCCAAAAGAAGTCACTTGAAAAGTATAAATGCACATCAAGAGTCTCCCATTTATACACATGAGTTCATTGAATATATATCTAGTGAATACTTGATCTATTGACAAATCTGAGGTAGTGAGGCTGAGGTAAAGAAAAGGGGATGTTTTTCCTAGGTTGCAACAAAGTTGTTATAGGATCTAAGGTATGTGTGTATATGTGATTTTGATTTTTATATCTTGAGGTTATGGCACATGCTTGAGGCGTATCTTGGGGATGTTTGGCATATGTTTGGGGCATACTTTGGATTTATTGGCACATATATTTGGCACATGATTGAGGTATATTATGGAAACTTGGGTACACGGTTTGAGGCGTGTATTGGAATATTGTTTGAAGAATGTCTTTGATGTTTTAGCAAAAACTAGAGGCATATTTCTGGTACATTGTTAGAAGCACATCTTGGTGAATTTGGTCATATGAGTTGGAGACATTCTTGGTGATCTTGGCATGAGTTATATACATGATTATGAGTTTGATATAGTGACAGTGACAGAGGCAGTGATAGGTTGATGTATCAATGAGAAGTTTTTTATCAGTGACAGGTTGAGTCTACATTTATATTTTAGGGAGGCAAGACAGGGCAAGGAAACGAGGTTGTAGCCTCCTTTCAATTGAAGTTGGAAAAAACAGGGAGTTGGAGCTTCCTTTAGGTTGCAGACTGTAAACTAGGGGGTTGGAGCCTCCTTCTAGTTGCAGCTGGAGAATTCAGAGAGTTGTAGCTTCCTTCAGGTTGGAGCCTATAAATAGGGGGTTGGATCCTCCTTTCAGTTGGTGCAGGAGAATTTGGAAATTGGTGCTTCTTATGAATGTAATCTTTGATATATATAAGAAATAATTATGTGGTTTTATCCCATTTGGGTTTTCATGTAAAAAATTTAATGTATTGTGTATGATGTGATATATTATTGAATGGTACTGCTTATGTCTATATGTTCACGAAATGTTAAATGAACTTGGAATTAGTGATAATTGTTGATATTCTGATTAAAAGTGGTAAAAATTGCATAATATTGATTCACCCCCCCTCTTATTATTCCAACAATGTAATAATGGAAGAGGGTAGGCCAAAAATAATTAGTGCAGATATCCTTTTGGGTGGTGGACAATATTGACAAATTTCCACCGCATGCCCCACTATAATAGTAATTGAGTACCCATTTGGCTTCTTCCAAGGTGAAGAATCAACGCTAGACCGTATCTACACCTTGTCTATATAAGACATCTTCAATGAGGAGATATCAATAAGCTTGGTGATAAATGAATCGTTAGTCATCCCGAGAGATATGTGGACCAATATTTTAAGTGTGAAGGTAAGTTAGGATATCACTATACTAGGGGTCATCTAACGAAATCATGAAGAGGTGATAATTTGGGAAAGTATCATTCATTAGGGGTTCCTTGGTGTCGATTGAAAGATCATTGATGAATTTAGAGAGGAAAATTTTCCTTTTACTCTTGGGAGTGATTAAATATAGATTGAATTCCTAAATAATTACAATCCAATGAGTTAACTTACCATTGATAATCGATTGAATGAGTAAGTACTACATAGGGTTTGAGTTTGCAATGACCTTGGTGGTGTGAAGAAAATATAATGGTGCATTTTTTGGACTACATGGACAACAACTAGATATATATTCTCCTCATGATTGTAATTGAGAGGAGGTATTGATAGGTTCTTTATCACTTAATAAATTAGATGCTTATGGTCATCATCTCCCTGTAGACTAGCACTCTGGTACCAAAAATGTCTGAGGAATAATGTAATTCTTATTGAAGTTAGGGGGTCCTATTAATGAGTTCTTTGAAATAATAGACTTCAGAGTGCCGAATTCTTATTGTGAATGTTCATACCATTGGATGGAATTTCCTTTCATAACAGACATAAGGAAGCATGTGAAAAAATGGCATAGTCAGGAACAAAGTGTCCCAAGAAGTTGGATTTTCCTTGCAGACTTTGAAATTCAAGGTCTCAGGGGGGGAAACTTGCTAATATCCTATAATTTCAAAGGATCTATTATGATTCCCTACTAAGACACAATGAATCCTAGTAATCATCCAACGATAGCACATAAGACACACTTGAAGGGGTTCAAGTGGATTTTATCTTTCCAACATATTTGAAATATGGTACAGATGTCTTCCAAGTGTTGGGACCACTTCTTAGACTGATCCATGAGATCATCCAAAGAGTCTAGGATGAGGTGAGTGAGATCATGGAAAATGTATGTCATAATGCACTAGAAGGTGGCTCCATCATTTTTTAGACCGAAGGGCATGACATGATAAGAAACTTTTCCCTAGGGTCTGGTTAAGGTTATCTTGTATTGATCTACATGGTAGATATTGATTTAATTTTACCTAGAGAACTAATCCATGAAGGAAAGGACCTCATTCCTAAAACATGCATCAATAACTTAGTCAATGAATGGTGTCATGAAATTATCTTTGGGATAGGCTTGGTTCAAATACTCGAAATCATTACAGACACATATAGTACCCTACTTTTTGTTCACAAGGATGGGGTTGGATACCCATGAGATTTATGTGATGGGATACATGAAACCAAATTTTTGAATATTATGGATCTCATCCTTGATGGCCATAGCTTTGGAATTGTGGAGAGGCCTTTGTTTTTTTCAAACAAGTGATGCATTTGGCCATGTGTCAATTTGTTTTTTGATAATAGCAGGATCAAGTCTAGGAATTTATGGGTATGACTACACAAAGACATCATGAAACTCTTGAAAGAGAGATTTATATGAAACTACCTCCTCTAGGGTACATGTTTATCTAGGGAGGATGTCTTCTGTGATACTCATTTTGACAAAAATGTCCATTTTGATGGTGAGAGAAATATTGGTCATGTTGCCATCTTTGAAAAATTTTGTGGATAGGATCAAGTTTTTAAACCAATGGGAAAGTCTTTGGGGGATAAACTCTTTAGTTTCAATCACAAAAATGTTTGATGAAGGGGTAGGTTGAAACACCTCCTAAGGGAGGAAGAAGGAACAATGATTTATCACATCCCATGCTTATTCTAGAGTTCATATTATCTCTAGAATATCCTCATTTTGAGTGGAAGATGCAGGAAGAGGAGATCAGGGACTTTTCAGAGGCATGAACTGGTTGGATTGGATTTTTGGTTCCATAAATGTGTCACACACCCAACCCCTTAAGTATCTTTTAAGGGATGGGGCATAAAAAAAATTGTTTTCCTTCAACTTCCCCGAATTTCTCTAAAAAGGACGCCATTGCCTTATGCTCATTGAGAGTCTTCCAATGACTATAACTTTGTCCAAAACTGAGTTATGGATTGATGGTTATGGATTTCTGAAATTTTTGGGGCATCATTCACCAAAGGCCACCCCCTCACCACGTGGCACCCACGTGGCTCTACTTAATTCGTACTAGTCGACATAGCACTAACACGATCAAAATCATCATCTTCTATTGGTGATGTGGCCACTGGAAGACGAGGTCACAAAGAAAGTTCCTACCAAGATTTCACGGCTTTAGGCCTCTATCAGTTTCATACAACCCCAAAACCTCCCAAAGTTTCAAAGTCTGGAGGAATTTTCCCATCCAAAATCTAAGGTGGAGAGGTGTCCACTCTTGGGTCTAATGGTTTAGGTTTGTTCACTCTTAACACATAGCCTATGCTTGACGATGGTCCCGCACATATTTCAGGTTTCATTCCATGTTGACACGTGAGTTTTATCTGACATGCCATATCATCATAACATACAAGGACTCGCCCAACCAGAGGTTGACAATTGTCTAAATCTTATAGGCCTATTAAATTAATTAATCATTATCATAATAAATTCTTGCTCTTTATTTATTAATCATTTATTTAATCCCTATTAGGGATAATTAATCTTCATTAAAATCAATTAACCACGTAAATTTTTTTTTTACTTGGCCTAAATTACCGATCGAGTTAAACCAAATATTACTTCCCTCTTTCCTTGGAAATCCAACATTTTGGAATGGATTAGTATTAATTATTATATTAAATCCCCGCCACATTAACTCTTAATCAAATCGTATTACTAATTGGTTTTTAATTAAATATATTGTAATATAATCATTATATTATCATACAATTAAATATTTTATCTTGTGCTAAGGGTCATTAATAGAAAATACTATGTAAATATTCAGACTTCAGCTTATTTACTCTCCATCCTCTTATGCACATACCCATATTTCTAGAACGTCAAAGTCCTGAAGAGGTTCCCACTTATACTATATTGTAATGAAAATATAATTTAATTATATTATAATTACAATATAATGAGTTACATTAAATGTGTATTACAATTAATTTCATTGGTTTAATTAGATTAAATATAATTAATTATAATTAATTCAAACATTGGAACAAGGGGAGGTAGGAGGTTCGAGCCTCCGGCCATTTTATCTCATACACTCTATCACCTCAAACATCTTGAAGTCTTGAAGTTCTAAAGTTTCGAATGGGTCCATACTTATACGTGTTAAACATTAAATAATGATTTTAAAAAGGGAAAGGGATTGGCCTCGTCCAAGTGCAAATATTTTTATAATTTATTATTATTATATAATATATTATATTACATCTCTTTGGAAATTGCACCTAGGTTTATTAAATCCCCAATATTATATTTAATATTGGAATGGAAGAAAAATCTTTGTGTAAACTCTTTCAGCTCCCCAACACACTCTTCATTCTCAAACCTCCCAGAACCCTAGAGTCCCGAAGTCCCGAAGGAGTCCCACTTGTATTATGTCATGATACAAATACAATTAATTATTTTGTATTATAATATAATAAATTGAAATAAAGATTTATTATAATCTTTTACATTAATTTGATCACATTAAACATAATATATTACAATTGATTATATTTAATACTTATGCAACTTTGGTACAGGAAACATAGGGTTCAAGAATTCAGTGATTTTATCTCATGAGTTTCATCAATGGTGTACTTTGTATTAAATTATATTTCTTTTGTTCTTAGGCCTTTATTCTCCATGAACGTTAACCTCCATTTTCTAGAAGGATAATAATAATAATATATACATATACATATTTCCATAGCCTTGCATGGTTTTATTACCTGTAAAATTTAAATGGAATTATTTTCTCTTATAGAAAAATAAGGGAAAAGAAATATAATTTTCTAGTCTTTTTAAAACAATTTGAAATTTATCCATTTTGGAATTAAATTTGTATTTATAATTTTCCCCTCCTCTTGGGTTAAGGAGTAGATTTGCTCCTTTTATTGTGATTTACTTTTCTTAACCAAAATTTAAGGAAATTAGTCTCAAGGCAAAGAATTTCCTCCATGGTAAATTTTACATTTCTACCCAAAATTACAGCGCACCACAATTACGGGGATTCTCCCCAAATTTATAGGAATTTAACACAAGTTTAGCATAAATGTTTATTAATACCCAAATGAAATCAAAATGGCTTTTACATTTTGATTCAAGTAGGAAATTCAAGGGCTTTTCCAAATTATTCTTCCTTACTACCTATTTATAATGATTTTTGCATTTTTCAATATTTGGGTTGTTTCCCTAAAGTCCAAACCCAGATTTGATATACTCTAAGTTTTTTGTAATAAGGCTTGAGGACAAACTAAAATAAAACACTAATATGAAGAAGTAAATCTCTCTCTCCTTTCATATATTCCTGTAGAGGTTCTAACTATTTAATTGTCCCCATTATAACAGAAAATGGGCTGTAAAACTAAATCAACATTAGTGTTCTCAGCCATAAGTCTTATTTTAACACATAGGTAGTCAAGCAGTAAGGAGATATTAAGTCAAATGGGATTCAACTGAAACTTTTTCACATTCACCCCTAAATTTTCAAGGTGATTTGAACAGGAAAATGAACTTATATTGCTCTAAAATACAGTCTATAATTATCTTTGAGATTAACATTGTGAGGATTTTGGAAAAATATACTTATCTAGAACCTAGAAAGTGTTTCAATTGTTGAAAGGAGTGCCCCTTTCCACCCAACCATAGGCACAAAAACTTCTAGAAATATTTACCAGTGGCCACCCCCTAGCTATATCATGATGCCCTAAGAGAGATTGTTCATTATGTTCAACAATAACCAGGGACGAAGGTCACTCTCCTCCTCCCACAAGAATTATGGAAGATTAGTTTTTTATCCACAAAGAAAGGGAGGTTGTTGTTATTTCTCACTCAATCACTCCATATTTTTGTAGCTTTGTTTATCAATTTGATTAGAAAAACTTTGTCCAGCAATTCTTGTACCTAGAAACAGATTCATTTCTCAGTTCTCTTTAAAACCAGAGAGTTGCACATGCTCTCCCTCTTCATAAAATGGTCACTAGACCCATTCCTCTTCCATCCCCCTTCTATGCCCACGATTTTCCTTCCTTTTCTTTCCTTCCCCAACAATATTTTATGGGTCCATTTCCCAAATTCATGTGTTACATCGGGAAGTTTCCATATGGGTACTTTGTCCATATCCACATTGAATATTGAGGAAGACTTCCCAAATACCAACTTGACTAGTAATTAAATTCTCTAGGTTAGAGGATTATTCTAGGTCTGAACAATTTCAATATAGTAGAGTATTAGTCTAGTAGGGGTCATTTCAACCATTACTGGTTCCCCTCACGATCTCTCTCATACATCATGATCTACATTGGCAACCCCTTAAAAAATTATGCAACAACTTCCATTTTATATAGTAACAAAAATATATACATTACCTTCTATAACAAAAGTTTCATCAATTCCAACATCCACGCATAATCAATCTTCCCATAGTATTTTAGCAAGCTATAGTTATATTTACAATCTAGAGGAAACAAGGATATTACAATCCCCTCCCGTTTAAAGGAACATCGTCCTAGGTGTTCTATCTATCGTTGTGCTCTTTATGTACAATAGTGAACAAAAATGGGTATGCATGTTTCATGGTATCCTCCATTTTCCATGTAGCTTCATCTAGACCAAAGTGTTTCCACTGCACCTTGACTTATGCAATGATTTTGTTCCTGAGTGGGATTTATTTCCTGTCTATTATGTATTGTGGCTCTGGAAGGAATTCTCCCTCTGGTTCCACCTGAATCATAGACAAATCAATTATATGATTAGAATCATGTACACATTTCTTCAGTAACGAAACATGGAAAACATTATGTGCCTTCACGTGGGAGGAAGTGGTAGTCTATATGCTATAGGTACCACCCTGTCCAAAATTTCAAAGGGTCCACAAAACCGAGGTGCCATCTTGGCACAAGTTCCCATTCCGAGGGAACTTTTTCTAGGCCTAACTCGGAGATACACATGATCCCCTGCTTTGAACTCTTTAGGAGTCCTTTTTCTGTCTACACAGTTTTTTTGTCTATCCTGAGCTATTTTCATATTTTGTTTTATTTGAACTACTTGTTATTCCATTTCTTTTAGCATGTATGGCCCGAGTGTAATTATGTCTACTGGTTGATTCCAACTGATTGGAATATTGCATTGTCTACCATAGAGAACCTCAAAAGGGCTCATCTTTAATGACTCATGATAGCCATTATTGTAGGAAAAATATAGTAGGGGTAGGTATTCTTCCCATTTTTTGGGCTGATGCATCACATGCATCCTTAACATGTCCTCTAACACTTGTTTTACCCTCTTTGTTTGTCCATCAGTTTGAGGGTGATAGGTTGTACTAAATAACAATTTAGTTTCAAAACCAACAAACAAAGATTTCCAAAAATTTGAAGTAAATTTTGTATCTATGTCTGATATGATTTCCTTAGGCATGTCGTGCAGTATAAATATTTATTTGATGAAAATATTGGAAATATCTATCTCCTTGCAAGTTGACCTTATGGGGATAAAGTGAACATCCTTTCTCATCTTGTCCACACCTACCATAATAACGTAATTCTGCTTGGTCGATTTAGGCAATTCTATGATGAAATCCATGGAGATTGTTTCCCATTTCCATTCGGGAATTGGTAGGGGTTGCAACAACCCTGCTGGATGATAGTGCTCTACCTTAACCTACTAACATTCTAGACATTTAGCTAAGTAATCAACTATGTCCTTTTTCATTCTAGGCCAATAAAACAGTTTCTTAGTGGTTGTGATCATTTTCTTATAACCAGGATGACTAGTATATGGTATTTTATGTAGTTCATTCATTATGAACCTCTTCAATTTGGAATATACAACCTACCTTTGTAAGTTAGCAGACCATCATTCAACAATTTATATCCCTCATACTTCAACCCTATGAGCTCTTTCTCTAGGTATGATTTCACAGTTTTGAAAAATGCATTTGGTTCTTGTGCACTTCTGACTCTTTCCTTGATGTCTAGTTCATAGGTGCTTACAGCTACCAAGTGAATCACTTTCATACTTCTACTAAGGGCATCAACCACCCTATTTTATTTTCCTTTAATACGTTTTATTTCAAAATCAAACTCACTAAGGAGAGCCATCCACCTAGTTTGTCTAGCATTGATTCTGCGTTGGTCGAACAAATATCTCAACCCACTATCGTCTGTCATAAGTACGAATCTTCTTCCTATGAGGTAATGCCTCCACATTTTTAAATCATGTACTATGAAAACCAATTCCAAATCATGTGTCATGTATTTGATTTCATGTCAATTCAATTTTATGGATTCGTAGAAAATCACATGCCCTTCCTGCATGAGGACTCCTCTGAGTCCTTCCTTGAAGGAATCTTATACACAAGAAAATCCTTTTTTGGGTCTGCAATTTTTAGCACAGATGCATTGGTTAAAAGGTGTTTCAGCTACTGAAAAATATCTTCAAACTATGTTGTCCTAATGAATTTAACTCCCTTTTTCTGAAGGGAGGTGATTGGATAACAATCTTGGAAAATGCAAGATACTAGATATATAAAATATGCAGAACAGAAATGAGATGCTAGAAATGACAGAATAACAGTAAAATATCCAGCATAATCTTCACAATACACAGAAATGATATACGAAATAGCAACAGAAATAGCACTTTGAATCAGATAGCGATGTTCACAGGCCTCTTCGAGGGGGCAACCTCTAGTCGAGCAGTGCTCTGTTACAATAATCTCCAAGATAGGGTTTTCATACCCTCGACTCTTATTTATACTAAATATGTCTATTAAGAGAAGCATCTAGAGGAAGATCCTTCTAGAAGCGGAAGCTTCTATTAGGTCTTCTTACA
>SNQJ01S0017348.1:0-22819 GCA_010110895.2 Picea sitchensis | reverse complement strand
GAGTCATATGAGATACGATGTAATCGTAATCAATAAAACCATAATCGACCAGAATAGTAATCAATACAATCAGAATCGAAATCATATAAGATATGATTTGCCACAGCATAATTATAATCGATATCAATTGAATAGATTTGTCACAGCTGTAACAATATACATAAAGCTTATGTCGTTTCAATCAGCAGTAAAGATAGGCGAGCTGTAGAGATTATGCATAAGATTCATCTTGTTGTAATCAAATATGGGACGGCTATTATGATATAGTCTAAACAAAACCGGTGTAACAGTTTTGACCAAAAATCGCCATGGATTTTGATTGTTGGGTGAAACATAGTCAAGATCAAACAACATTGATAACCATAAGCTAGACAGAAATCAAATAAAATCGGGTCTGAGATAATTATAGAACAATTCATCATCCTGGGCATGATCATTTTTGTTTTTCAAATCCATCCGTAACTGAAAATACACTGTCATTCCAATTCAAAATAGAACAGGGTCGACTGACCACAACAAACTGAACGGTTGGGAGTCGTATGACTGTTACAATTTGAATCACTTCACGGTTTGGGTAACTATAAAACAAAACCTTTTTTAAACATAATCCAAATCGTATTTGGGCTGGTCAAAGTCAAATTTAAATAAAATTGTAACAGAAAACCATCATTTATGTGCATCATAACCGATTTGGATTAAAACATAGATCATGTTCCAAAATGGAAATGCAAAACAGCTTGCAACAGAACATTCAATCGCAACCAATTTAAAACAATCAAATCCATATTATGATTTAATAGAATCAAAACCAAATCCAAACAAAATTCGATTTACCAAAACAAATTATATACAGCAGTGTATGCTTATGTGATAGAGCAGGCCAACGGAGTACAGAGTTTATGAACATGCCATATAAATGGGTGAAAGTTATACCAGCGCGGTTGCTGAGGCTATGTCAATTTCGAATTGACTATTGTTGTAGTTGACTCGACATTTTTAAACAGAATTGAGCCAGTAGTTCGCTTCTTCTTATCCGTGGGTTGCACCTTCGCATTATGACCAGTGAGCTTTGCCACTTGATCTTCCAAAGCATGGATTCTGGATTGCAACGTCGGCACATCTAGGTAGTATCTCTCCAACCATAAACCACACTAATCGCATGGTGGAACAACTGGTTGAGCAGAAGAGGGTTTCGATGAGTCACCGAGGGTTCCACGAGGTATTTCAATGCCAGGAAAATTAGGATCATCCTGCAAACAAGGTGGTAAATTCTTGACAAAGTCATATGTATATTTTTCACACAACCCTTCCGAGTAGGGATACTCATTTGCGATAAAACGTTCAATCTCCGAATCAGAATCTTCACTGACCACGATAGGCTCAGGGTTGGCAGGGGTTCGAGGTTTATTTCTCGCCATGCGAGAGATCAATCGAGCATTTTTCTTACCTTTAGAATTAGCACCATTTTTAGCTTTAGGTTTTTTGGCTGCGGGTTTAGTAATTTCGACCTGTTTGGTTACAGACATGGGCAAGTTCGTAGGAGATTCGGGCAGAGGTTTGGGTAGCAAAACGTTGTAAGGCACAGGGGGGATAGGCTTGCTCTCGGTCACCATAGGTTTATCGACTTGTTGTGGGCTTGAGTCTTCAAAGCCATTGCGACTGAGAAAATCAGCCCAACTATCACGACGTAATCCCAACTCATAAACCATAAACATTTTAATTAACCCCAAATGGAAGAGGTTGGTATCGGCCTGGCTGCATTTGTACCTTTTAGCCATCTTAAATAGACTTTTATACAGGTAGTGTGGCATATTGAGGTCGTAGCCTATAAAAACCATCAATAGACGAAGGTGAAACAAGAAAACAAACCCGTACCTGCCCTCTCAATTAATGAATTGCTTGATTATCATTAGCAGGTCATGCCAGCGTTGTTTTAACATTTTTGCAGGCAAACCTTTGTCGCAGGAGTTCACCATTCGGGATTGGAAGAGCAATGTCCACGGGACATCTTCCACCTTCCAACTCTTCAACCACTTCTATCCCGTAGCAGGTAGGCTGGTAGCCGAGCTAATAAATTGCTCATTAATCTCCAGTTGCACATCCCCAACTTTGGCTCGACAGCCATCGAATGATAACGCAAATTGTCGAGCCACACTAGGGTTATAACCATCGAATTTCCTTATGAACGGGAGCCATCCACATTTCTCCAGGTCGCTATAAGCGCCATCGAACATCAGCAATGCTTGACAACCATTGGGCTCGGCTCTTACGACTGGATCCATGGCTTCTGTGCATAGTAGGGTTTGAATTGAACAAAACAATACACAGGGTCGAAAATGGTTACGGCTAACAGCTGCACAGCGCAAAGGGGAAAGATTAATTGTATGTGTGCGAAGGTGGTGGGATTACCACCGCCATGCAAAACATTAATGGCACAGTACCAACCCTGTTTAATAAATCATAACCAATATTAACATTATTCGGCCAACCCAAGGTGTAAATGGTGGACAATTATATCAATGTGCCAATGTATAGTTTGAAACCATGATCGTTCAATGTAAAATCAAACCCACAAAACAACGCGCCAAGCAACGATTCAAACTATAAAATCGGAATCCAAAAGTTTAATCAATGCGTCTTTGTAAAACCTCAAACTATTGCCATTCCATATCAAATCAAACCAATGTGCTTGTTGCATAGTCAAATGTTTAGATTTCAAAGTTTTTAGAACATTGCAACAAAAGATCTCATAAAATTGATAGGTCAAGAGCTCATAACAATAAGGATCATAGCATATAAAACCAAAATCAATCATAACCCTTATAGGATCAAATGTAATCAATAAATTTTCATGCKCAATGGCTTATTAATCGAATTGTGCAATCAAAGTGAAATGGACATAGTTTGAAAAGATCACTCAGCCACTTAATAACAAACCAAGGGTAGGTGCCTTCTAGAATATCGATGAGAAGATGATAACAGTCCAAATAACGATGGAGGGGTTTTCACACTTTCAGTTGTGAAAACTGAATCGAAAACAAATTGTAATTGTTGCAAGAAATAAATAAATGTCTAGTTGCAAAATGCGACGATGACTTGTCTTTTAGAAGACAATAGGTGTAGGCAGCTTTTTAGGGTAATTAAAAAAAATGAATTGGCTGCCAACAAGCTAAAAATCAAACAATAGGCAACATTCCATATGCAAGATTAAGGCTATTGCAGAGAAATGATGTTTGCAATGTGTGTTACCGAGGAGATCAATCTTGGCCTAAATAAAATGCATGTTAATTTCAATAATACAAAACAGGCTTTCAGAGAGGCGTTTTCTATGTTAGATCTTATAGTGGATGTCGGTTGATGATATGAAAATCACATTTAATGTCTATTAGAAAACATCGGAATATGAATGGGAGAATGCTTCATGTCATTGTGAACAAATATCGATATCCTGGAAAAGTTCCAGTATTTTAGGTTGAAGTTGGCAGGTGGCCGAGCATCTAAGGATTGGTTTTATTTCTTGGTTTTTAGTTGTTAAATCTCATATTTCAATGCATAAAATCAATAACCGTGAATATCATATCAATATTGAAGATCATCATGGCGGTCAACACCAGATTTGAGGGCATTAGCTCGATAGTCCAGAATGAGGAGGCAACATTATCTGAGACATTGAGGGACAACTCCACCTGGTGTAATTTTGGCCACAGGGAAGGCTTTTGAAAACAAGGCTCCCTTATTATACATGTCTAAAGAGATCCATACTGAGTTTAAGAGTTCAGATGCTAGTCAACCCTGCACCTTAGGATTCCACAGACCAGGCTTCTCGTAGGAAAGAATCAATTGTAAAAGGTCAAATAGAATTCTCTGTTCAGGGGCACACACTTTTTGGAATTACCTTATGTCCTATTTTTGAACGGAATGCAGCCCAGGCTCAGCTGGATGGAATATTTCATTGTGACTATCCTCATTAGATCGAAATACTATGTCATAATATCAATGTACACATCCCTGCTATATGTATGGAGCTGCTACTAGTCCAGATATGCATGTCTATGCATGCGCTACAGCTCAAGTCAAGAAAGATATGGATGTTTTTACATTTGGTAGTCAATTAGAAGAAGACTATAGGTTTTAATGGAACTCTTCTAATTGAACTCCAACTATAAGAAGTCATTGTAAAGCGGCCTTGATGTTTTAGAGGCTAAGACAAAGCACATTTTCAAAATTTTACAGTTATTCAAAGACAAAGCTTTCACCAGCGCAAAAGGTGGAATTATAACCAGTTAGTTGATGAAAACTAGAGCTTTCACCAGCTAACTAGCAAATCTTAAGGCGAAATAGCTGGTGAAACTTGAGACTGGCCAGCGAAGGTGTATTTTTGCCCAGATTGAAGTTTTTCTCAACCAAATCTCTTGAAAATGCTTTCCAAAGATACATATTGAATTATAGTGTCAAATTTAAGATCCACTTTTGATGCAAAGGAGTTAGAGGAGGATTTCAAGATGATTTGACACTTATTTTGGGGGCAATAAATTAGGTTTTTTTCTAAACTTGGAAAATTCAAATTTATCTTCATCAAAGGATATCAAACAGCCTTGGAAGGCTTATCTGCACAGCATAGATGTGCTACATGATTTGAAGACCATTAAATAAGGAATTGTCCTATTTTCATTCGAAATACTATGTCATAATATCAATGTACACATCCCTGCTATATGTATGGAGTTGCTACTAGTCCAGATATGCATGTATATGCATGCGCTACAGCTCAAGTCAAGAAAGATATGGAGGTTTTTACATTTGGCAGTCAATTAGAAGAAGACTATAGATTTTAATGGAACTCTTCTAATTGAACTCCAACTGTAAGAAGTCATTGTAAAGCGGCCTTGATGTTTTAGAGGCTAAGACAAAGCACATTTTCAAAATTTTACAGTTATTCAAAGACACAGCTTTCACCAGCGCAAAAGGTGGAATTATAACCAGTTAGTTGATGAAAACTAGAGCTTTCACCAGCTAACTAGCAAATCTTAAGGCGAAATAGCTGGTGAAACTTGAGACTGACCAGCAAAGGTGTATTTTTGCCCAGATCGAAGTTTTTCTCAACCAAATCTCTTGAAAATGCTTTCCAAAGATACATATTGAATTATAGTGTCAAATTTAAAATCCACTTTTGATGCAAAGGAGTTAGAGGAGGATTTCAAGATGATTTGACACTTATTTTGGGGGCAATAAATTAGGTTTTTTTCTAAACTTGGCAAATTCAAATTTATCTTCATCAAAGGATATCAAATAGCCTTGGAAGGCTTATCTGCATAGCATAGAGGTGCTACATGATTTGTTGACCATTAAATAAGGAATTGTCCTATTTTCTAGGTTCATCTCCTTTCTTTTTGTAAAAATTGTTTTGACTTTCTATCTTTAGCAAGTTTGATCCTTTCTTCTAGGATCTAAATATTTTATTGTAAAGCTATAAAGCTAAGGATATGAGAGGAACAGGGGGGGGTTCAATCCTGGATACATTTTTCTCTTGTACTAAGACTCTTATCTTGATAATAGAATCACAGTCTTCTTTTGCTGTCAATGTCATATTTATTCATGTACTTCATTATTTTGTACTTCATTTCAGTTTAGCTCAGCTTCTAAGAACTGTTATCTTTTTATTAAGCTCATGAACTTGAATTAAAGGAACTCTTACTATCTTATATGACCCTACACACTGTTGTACTTGGTTATCTAAACTAGTGTTCTTCATACCCTATTTCAATTACTCTATCTGATCATTGATTTCTAAAAGCATTGTCTTATTTGAATGCATGATAAGTTGTTCTTCTCATTAGCTATTGAGTTATCCCATTGTTCCAAGCATACCAAATTTACCATATTCTTGAGTTACCAAGCATCTTTGGCCTACAACCCTAAAGAGTTTCTTGGAGTGATAACAAATTGGCGTTGTTGCTAGGGAGAGGAGATTGAAGCTCAACTTCCTTGGGAGACGACATAAGTTCTAGCTTTGATGATAGACAAAGACTGGGCACATTTTTGGTTGTAATCATCTATCTGGAGACTCCATGAAGGACTAATTCAATGGCGACTCCATTGTTCAGAAATCTATTGGTGACTCCATTGGTATGACATGAATCAGATCTTTGCTAAGAGGTATGCGTTCTGTGATTTTTCAAGTATTTCTGGTTACCCTCATCCAGTGCCTAGTAGAGATGAATGGGAATGTATCCTTCCCATATTTCGAGGAGAAGAATTAGAAGTGTCAGATGAACACTTGTTGGATTTTCATGACTTTATTCATCGGCTTGAAATTGTACATGAAGATGTTCAAATTAAGCTTTTCAAGTATTCATTAGAGGGGATCGCTCTTGAATGGTGTAGGTCTCTTCCAAATGCAAGTGTTATTTCTTTGACAGATTTCCATTCATCCTTCAATTCCTTTTGTAAAGATTATTTTCCAGTTGAATGTCTTTTCGAAGGATGTTGTGAAGAGTTTTCTTCGTTTCATAAAGTTTTTGCTTGTCACAAAGATCAAGTTTGTGATAAAGATTTTATTGTTGAAGAAGACATTTACCATGTAGGTCAAGAGGTGTTGAAGGATAATAGTGACGTATCTGACATCATATAAGATGTGTCTGTTGTTTTAAATATTGATAAAAATCAACATGTCTCTTTTGGATGTATTGATGTCAAAGAACCAATGCATATATCAGCAAGGGAAAGTAATAGATCAGCATATTTCATATCTATGGAAAATACTATGAGCAGTCCTCAGCTTTCAAATTTGCAGCCATAGGGAAATTGTAGTAGACATGAAGACTTGAAAGGTGATGAGCAGATTGACCAATCAGCAAGTGAAATTATTGAATCTGCAGTAGATGATGAAGGCAGCCCTCAGTTTTCAGTTTTGCAAACAAAGGGGAACTACAGTAGATACAAAGAGAGAGATAGTGTGCTGAAAAGTTCAGATCAGCAGTTGAGTTTGAATTCTCCTTCGACGGAAGAAGAATAGTTTGCATTCGGCATTGAGACCAGTGATGGCAATCAGCGGCTACAACAGAGTCAGTTAGAACAACAGCTTAAGGAGGTATTTCTTTATGATTCCGATGACCCTATTGCATATTATTTGGAGATTATGAGCAAGCTTAAATATCAAAATATTTTTGTTAGGAGAAGGACAATTCCATCATCTTTTTCAATTACATTTATGCTTGTTATGGTTTCTTATATTTTTGGAGTCAAAATCAAGCATGATGTCAGTAAATCAGTTTCTTATATGGCTTCATTGGAAGCATGATTTCACTTGATAAGAGGCAGTACAGTTGATTAGCGTAGGAAATAAGCTCATTGCCCGAGCATTTCGTTTCTTCCAGTTTGTAGCAGAAATATCAGTCAGCTTATGTGAATAAAGGCAGGTCTTGACGATGGTAGTTTTTCAAGGAATTCTTAGAGATCAATTGTAAGGGCTAGATGACTCCATGCCCAATGGTAAAGGTGACTAGAAATAGTAGGTTCTTGGAAACCTCACAGGGAGGTCTCCATCCTAGTTGGAGCCAGATGTTAGCGCTCAAAATGTATTAATAAATTTTTGAATGCTTTTATTCAATTTGTGCTATATTTTCCCATCTCAAAGTCTCCTTTGATAGTATTAACCCCCCAAATCCTCTGTCAAGCCTTGTCCAACCTTCATTGATTTCTTTTTCTTAGCATTCTTTGGCTATGCCTTCTTGACCTGCAATACAGAAAAAAAAAAATGTTACTTAGTTCATAAACCTAGATGTATTAGCTTTTATATGTTCACATGCCCTATGTACTTTTCTTATGAAGTGGTGGGTGCTCAAAGTGATTCTAAAACCTAAGCCATATCACGTTAAAATTACATGCCTAAATTCTTGTGTCTAAGTCTTGAGTCTTATCATACAAAACCTATATTCTAACCTCTCGGGTTTAATGGCTTTTAGCCAAAACTTTAGGGACCCATGGGCCAAGCCACATATTCACATATGACATTTTAGGTATGCATATCAAATGCGTTCAACACAAAGCCTAGCGCACAGGCACCTACCTAAGCTATGAGCTAAGCCCCGATTCAAGTTACTAGTCAACACACAAGTTACAAGTCATGCAATAGATCATAACCTAAGCACATGTCACAACAATACTCATCCTAAAGCTTACCACAACACTGAGCCTGATTCCATTAGCTATCTCTTCAAACTAGTGTTGTGATGAAACTATTCCACATGGAAGACTGAATGCCAAGTCAAAAGGAAGAAATTTTATGCACCAATCTCCAAGGCGTTAAGCATTTAACCCTAGCTTAATGTACAAGTGCTCGAAATTATAGGTTCTTTCCCCAAGATAAATCAAACAATAATTCAAGTGTTGTATGCCGAGGAAAAGATGTGTTGCAGTGGCTCAAATATCAAGCTGTAAGCTACAGGTTTTAAATAAACACGCAGATGCTTATGTGCCCAGCTTAATGAAGGTGTTCAATTGTATATTGTAAAGGCTGGGGCGTGTAGTCTTGGGATCCAATTCCAGCATGCAAATTTGTTTGTGAATGAATTAAATGTTGGTGATATACAACCTAGTTGCTTAGAAAGGAACTAGACCAAATTCAATGGAGGAGCATTTCAAAGAATGCACAGGTAAATTGTTTGCAGGTTTAAACGTATCATCATGTGGATATGCCTTACGTTTTCGAATTTGCAGATGAGGAGGACGCATAAGAACTCAACTGGCATTGTTGCTTCCTACGCTAAAAGACTGGTTACACATTCAGTTTTTTTTGTGTAAAAATGTTCGAGCAAGTTATGGCATCTCATCCGGGTCAGTTCAGCGTTAATGGGAAACTACTGTCGTTCCTTATTTATTATTCAAATTCATATCAGAGTTGAGAGATTTGTCATTTTAACTCATAGGTTTGGCCACGGTGAGGTCCACTGCCAGATCTAGTTTAAAGTGTAAGGGCATATGAGCAATGCTTCCTGTGTGATCTTCAATGCACGCCAAGACATTATCGTTTCAGAAGACAGGCGCAATCAAAGTCGGGCAAATGCAGAAGGCAAGTATCCAGATACGGGTTCCCAGTCGAAATTTAATCATGCATGTTTTACATGGCCGATTCATCATTGCCGTGATGTTATTGATTTTCTCTGGCAGTGTTGTTCATCCTCAAACAAAAATGTTCAGTTATTGTACTCTTCCTTGTGAATATGGACAACAACAAATTCTTTCAGTTGCTTTCAAGTTGGGAAATGCACACAAACAGAAGACAAAAGTCAAAAGACATTTGGCCATTAATCGAGCCACAAGTCAAGTCTCAGGTTCAAGCTACGAATCAAATAACATGCACCATGCCATATGCAAGATTAAGGCTATTGTAGAGCAGTGATGTTTGCAATGTGTGTTACCAAGGAGATCAATCTTGGCCTAAATAAAATGCCTGTTAATTTCAATAATACGAAATAGACTTTCAGAGAGGCGTTTTCTATGTTAGATCTTATAGTGGTTGTCGGTTGTTGATATGAAAATCACATCTCATGTCTATTAGAAAACATCAGAATATGAATGAGGGAATGCTTCATGTCATTGTGAACAAATATCGATATCTTGGATAAGTTCCAGTATTTTAGGTTGAAGTTGGCAGGTGGCCGAGCATCTAAGGATTGGTTTTATTTCTTGGTTTTTAGTTGTTAAATCTCATATTTCAATGCATAAAATCAGTAACCGTGAATATCATATCAAGATTGAAGATCATCATGGCGGTCAACACCAGATTTGAGGGCATTAGCTCGATAGTCTAGAATGAGGAGGCAACATTATCTGAGACATTGAGGGACAACTCCACCTGGTGTAATTCTGGCCACAGGGAAGGCTTTTGAAAACAAGACTCCCTTATTATACATGTCTGAAGAGATCCATACTGAGTTTAAGAGTTCAGATGCCAGTCATCCCTCCACCTCAGGATTCCACAGATCAGGCTTCTCATGCATGTTTATGCATGCGCTATAGCTCAAGTCAAGAAAGCTATGGAGGTTTCTATAGTTGGCAGTCAATTAGAATAAGACTATAGGTTTTAATGGAACTCTTCTAATTGAACTCCAACTATAAGAAGTCATTGTAAAGCGGCCTTGAAGTTTTAGAGGCTAAGACAAAGCACATTTTCAAAATTTTACAGTTATCCAAAGTTATCCAAAGACAGATCTTTCACCAGTTAGCTGATGAAAAGCAGAGCTTTCACTAGCTAACTAGCAAATCTTAAGGCGAAATAGCTGGTGAAACCTGAGACTGGCCAACGAAGGTGTATTTTTTCCTAGATCGAAGTTTTTCTCAACCAAATCTCTTGAAAATGCTTTCCAAAGAGACATTTTGAATTATAGTGTCAAATTTAAGATCCACTTTTGATACAAAGGAGTTAGAGGAGGATTTCAAGATGATTTGACACTTATTTTGGGGGCAATAAATCAGGGTTTTTTCTAAACTTGGCAAATTCGAATTTATCTTCATCAAAGGATATCAAACAACCTTGGAAGGCTTATCTGCACAGCACAGAGGTTCTACATGATCTGAAGACCATGAAATAAGGAATTGACCTATTTTCTAGGTTCATCTCGTTTCTTTTTGTAAAAATTGTTTTGACTTTCTATCTTTAGCAAGTTTGATCCTTTCTTCTAGGATCTGAATATTTTATTGTAAAGCTATAAAGCTAAGGATATGAGAGGAACAGGGGGGGGTTCAATCCTGGATACATTTTGCTTTTGTACTAAGACTCTTATCTTGATAATAGAATCACAGTCTTCTTTTGCTGTCAATGTCAAATTTATTCATGTACTTCATTATTCTATACTTTATTTCAGTTTAGCTCAGCTTCTAAGAACTGTTATCTTCTTATTAAGCTCGTGAACTTGAATTAAATGAATTCTTACTATCTTATATGACCCTACACACTGTTGTACTTTGTTATCTAGACTAGTGTTCTTCATACCCTATTTCAATTACTCTGTCTGATCATTGATTTCTAAAAGCACTGTCTTATTTGAATGCATGATAAGTTGTTCTGTCTTATTTGAATGCATGATAAGTTGTTCTTCTCATTAGCTATTGAGTTATCCCATTGTTCCAAGCGTACCAAATTTACCATATTCTTGAGTTACCAAGCATCTTTGGCCTACAACCCTAAAGAGTTTCTTGGAGTGATAACAGATGTGATCATGTGATGAATATGTTTATGCTTTCTAATTTACTTTACATGTTTTCTTGTATATTGTGATGATGATATATAACATGCATGAATTTATGACATGTATCATGAGAAAACTAATTTTTAATGTGATACATGTCATACTAGTATTTCATTTGTGATGTTATATACAAATTTGTTTTCCCTTTAAGGAATACGCATGAATGTGATGGATTCAAAATTCCTTGACAGAAGCTTCACTTGCAGATATTTCATAAATAGGAATCTGTCGGATACTTAGTGAACATTATTTAACTACAATACGATGAGTTGAGAATATAGGTACATGTTGAGGTGGTGGAACTATAACTAATTTGAATCAACTAGAAATATGATCATGACAACATACTCTACTTGGTTATTCATGGTTGGCCCTCAACATACACCACTTGACTAAAACAATGTGTGTGAGGGTGAAATTGGCCCAAGCCACAGAGGTGATATTCCAAGTCCATTGATTAGAGTTTTCAAAAAAAACAATTTCAAAATCCAATGGATGATTCATCTAGCAAATCATGAACGAAAAAACTGATCAAGAGCATCAGAAGATAAGGCATTCATAAAAAAAGACTAAAAAACCTATTGAATTTACAAAATGAAAAATGTACAATTGATGGGGTTTATGAGCAAGTGGCTTCTTAGGGGTAAACTATATTCAAGTATAACCCATTTATAGTTTCCTTGAGGAGTCCACCCTTAGGGTGGGAAAGGATAAATGCACCTTGAGTTAGGTAGTTCTTGATGATGAATGGTCCTCACTAGAGAGTTTCAAACTTACCCCTAAGGCTGAGGGTGTCATTGGAAACATCATATGATGGGACAATATCACCTTTGTTAAATAAATGAGGGAATACTTGCCTATCATATGTGGCCTTAGAGAACTTTTTTTATAGATTTTTTGTTTTTTAATGAAGATCGACAATCCTCATCGATGCTCCACAAATCCATTAGGCATTATTCAAGCAGTGTGGTGTCTGGAAGAAGTTTGACCACCATCTAGAGGGTTGGTATCTAACACCCAATGGGTAGAAATACTTCCACTCCATGAATGAGGTGGAAAGGGGTGAACCCTATGGAAATCTTAACCAATGTCCGATAATCCCAAAATGAAAAGAACAACATGTGGTTCCAGTTGGTTTTATATTTGTTGGCAGTCCACTATAATATGGTTTTGAGGATTTTATTGACAACCTCAACTTGTCCATTTGACTACAGATAATACAGGGAAGTGAATTCATGGCTAAATATAAGTAGGTCATATAGATCTTGAAACACTTCATCCTTGAAAATATTTATGTGGTCTGAGACTAGCTATTGGGGGACCTCGAAGTGAGTGATGACGTGGTTAAAGAAGAAACATATGACATTGTTCGTCGTGTTGTTGAATGATGGCATAGATTCATCTCACTTGGTGAAATAGTTAATTACCATAATGTTGTACTTGTGCTCCCCACTAGATGATTGATTTCATGTCATAAAGTCAATTCCCTTGTTGTAGAAGGGATCAATGGTGATTACATGGTGCAAAGGAGCTAGTGGAGGTGTGGTTTTATGTGAGAAAACTTTATACTTTTCACATATTTTGACTTCCTAGATGTATGTTGGAAAATTGAATCTCATTGATGTCAACTTTATAAGAAGTCTAGAAGTCTCTAGAAGTAATAGGTATAATTTAAGAATTCTCCAAAGTGGTCCTCTTATGGCGTATCTTTGAGCATGGCCCTTGTAAGAAGACACTTTGAATAATTCTACAAGAATCCCAGAGGTGTGGTCATGAGGCTTGAAGTTGACTGGGGAATATGAGGATGAAAAACATTACAAGTACATGCAAAACCCTCATAGATGGATAGTCCTTGTCATGTCGTTTCCAATGATAGGTAGTACACCACATGGTTCCTCACGATTGAGGAGTTATGTCCTCATGAAATTGAAAGCCTTGAAGAATGGTTAAGAAGTCCCTAAATGGTTGAAACAAGAAGTTAAAAGTCATTAATTAAAGGATAAAACGGTTGTAACAAGAAATAATGAGTTGAGCCTAAAAGTTAAGAAGTCCCTAAATGATTGCAACAATAAGTTACAAGTCATTAATTAAAGGGTAAAACAGTTGTAACAAGAAATAATGAGTTAACCCTAAAAAGGAAAAAGGGAAAAACAATCATTAATTAAAGGGTAAAACAGATGTAACAAGAAATAATGAGTTGACCCTGAAATCAGGAAAAAGGGTTAAACAATGATTAATTAAAGGGTAAAATAGTTGTAACAAGAAATAATGAGTTGACCCTAAAATCAGGAAAAAGGGTAAAATAGTTACAAGTTAGCCCCAAAAGAAGTCACTTGAAAAGTATAAATGCACATCAAGAGTCTCCCATTTATACACATGAGTTCATTGAATATATATCTAGTGAATACTTGATCTATTGACAAATCTGAGGTAGTGAGGCTGAGGTAAAGAAAAGGGGATGTTTTTCCTAGGTTGCAACAAAGTTGTTATAGGATCTAAGGTATGTGTGTATATGTGATTTTGATTTTTATATCTTGAGGTTATGGCACATGCTTGAGGCGTATCTTGGGGATGTTTGGCATATGTTTGGGGCATACTTTGGATTTATTGGCACATATATTTGGCACATGATTGAGGTATATTATGGAAACTTGGGTACACGGTTTGAGGCGTGTATTGGAATATTGTTTGAAGAATGTCTTTGATGTTTTAGCAAAAACTAGAGGCATATTTCTGGTACATTGTTAGAAGCACATCTTGGTGAATTTGGTCATATGAGTTGGAGACATTCTTGGTGATCTTGGCATGAGTTATATACATGATTATGAGTTTGATATAGTGACAGTGACAGAGGCAGTGATAGGTTGATGTATCAATGAGAAGTTTTTTATCAGTGACAGGTTGAGTCTACATTTATATTTTAGGGAGGCAAGACAGGGCAAGGAAACGAGGTTGTAGCCTCCTTTCAATTGAAGTTGGAAAAAACAGGGAGTTGGAGCTTCCTTTAGGTTGCAGACTGTAAACTAGGGGGTTGGAGCCTCCTTCTAGTTGCAGCTGGAGAATTCAGAGAGTTGTAGCTTCCTTCAGGTTGGAGCCTATAAATAGGGGGTTGGATCCTCCTTTCAGTTGGTGCAGGAGAATTTGGAAATTGGTGCTTCTTATGAATGTAATCTTTGATATATATAAGAAATAATTATGTGGTTTTATCCCATTTGGGTTTTCATGTAAAAAATTTAATGTATTGTGTATGATGTGATATATTATTGAATGGTACTGCTTATGTCTATATGTTCACGAAATGTTAAATGAACTTGGAATTAGTGATAATTGTTGATATTCTGATTAAAAGTGGTAAAAATTGCATAATATTGATTCACCCCCCCTCTTATTATTCCAACAATGTAATAATGGAAGAGGGTAGGCCAAAAATAATTAGTGCAGATATCCTTTTGGGTGGTGGACAATATTGACAAATTTCCACCGCATGCCCCACTATAATAGTAATTGAGTACCCATTTGGCTTCTTCCAAGGTGAAGAATCAACGCTAGACCGTATCTACACCTTGTCTATATAAGACATCTTCAATGAGGAGATATCAATAAGCTTGGTGATAAATGAATCGTTAGTCATCCCGAGAGATATGTGGACCAATATTTTAAGTGTGAAGGTAAGTTAGGATATCACTATACTAGGGGTCATCTAACGAAATCATGAAGAGGTGATAATTTGGGAAAGTATCATTCATTAGGGGTTCCTTGGTGTCGATTGAAAGATCATTGATGAATTTAGAGAGGAAAATTTTCCTTTTACTCTTGGGAGTGATTAAATATAGATTGAATTCCTAAATAATTACAATCCAATGAGTTAACTTACCATTGATAATCGATTGAATGAGTAAGTACTACATAGGGTTTGAGTTTGCAATGACCTTGGTGGTGTGAAGAAAATATAATGGTGCATTTTTTGGACTACATGGACAACAACTAGATATATATTCTCCTCATGATTGTAATTGAGAGGAGGTATTGATAGGTTCTTTATCACTTAATAAATTAGATGCTTATGGTCATCATCTCCCTGTAGACTAGCACTCTGGTACCAAAAATGTCTGAGGAATAATGTAATTCTTATTGAAGTTAGGGGGTCCTATTAATGAGTTCTTTGAAATAATAGACTTCAGAGTGCCGAATTCTTATTGTGAATGTTCATACCATTGGATGGAATTTCCTTTCATAACAGACATAAGGAAGCATGTGAAAAAATGGCATAGTCAGGAACAAAGTGTCCCAAGAAGTTGGATTTTCCTTGCAGACTTTGAAATTCAAGGTCTCAGGGGGGGAAACTTGCTAATATCCTATAATTTCAAAGGATCTATTATGATTCCCTACTAAGACACAATGAATCCTAGTAATCATCCAACGATAGCACATAAGACACACTTGAAGGGGTTCAAGTGGATTTTATCTTTCCAACATATTTGAAATATGGTACAGATGTCTTCCAAGTGTTGGGACCACTTCTTAGACTGATCCATGAGATCATCCAAAGAGTCTAGGATGAGGTGAGTGAGATCATGGAAAATGTATGTCATAATGCACTAGAAGGTGGCTCCATCATTTTTTAGACCGAAGGGCATGACATGATAAGAAACTTTTCCCTAGGGTCTGGTTAAGGTTATCTTGTATTGATCTACATGGTAGATATTGATTTAATTTTACCTAGAGAACTAATCCATGAAGGAAAGGACCTCATTCCTAAAACATGCATCAATAACTTAGTCAATGAATGGTGTCATGAAATTATCTTTGGGATAGGCTTGGTTCAAATACTCGAAATCATTACAGACACATATAGTACCCTACTTTTTGTTCACAAGGATGGGGTTGGATACCCATGAGATTTATGTGATGGGATACATGAAACCAAATTTTTGAATATTATGGATCTCATCCTTGATGGCCATAGCTTTGGAATTGTGGAGAGGCCTTTGTTTTTTTCAAACAAGTGATGCATTTGGCCATGTGTCAATTTGTTTTTTGATAATAGCAGGATCAAGTCTAGGAATTTATGGGTATGACTACACAAAGACATCATGAAACTCTTGAAAGAGAGATTTATATGAAACTACCTCCTCTAGGGTACATGTTTATCTAGGGAGGATGTCTTCTGTGATACTCATTTTGACAAAAATGTCCATTTTGATGGTGAGAGAAATATTGGTCATGTTGCCATCTTTGAAAAATTTTGTGGATAGGATCAAGTTTTTAAACCAATGGGAAAGTCTTTGGGGGATAAACTCTTTAGTTTCAATCACAAAAATGTTTGATGAAGGGGTAGGTTGAAACACCTCCTAAGGGAGGAAGAAGGAACAATGATTTATCACATCCCATGCTTATTCTAGAGTTCATATTATCTCTAGAATATCCTCATTTTGAGTGGAAGATGCAGGAAGAGGAGATCAGGGACTTTTCAGAGGCATGAACTGGTTGGATTGGATTTTTGGTTCCATAAATGTGTCACACACCCAACCCCTTAAGTATCTTTTAAGGGATGGGGCATAAAAAAAATTGTTTTCCTTCAACTTCCCCGAATTTCTCTAAAAAGGACGCCATTGCCTTATGCTCATTGAGAGTCTTCCAATGACTATAACTTTGTCCAAAACTGAGTTATGGATTGATGGTTATGGATTTCTGAAATTTTTGGGGCATCATTCACCAAAGGCCACCCCCTCACCACGTGGCACCCACGTGGCTCTACTTAATTCGTACTAGTCGACATAGCACTAACACGATCAAAATCATCATCTTCTATTGGTGATGTGGCCACTGGAAGACGAGGTCACAAAGAAAGTTCCTACCAAGATTTCACGGCTTTAGGCCTCTATCAGTTTCATACAACCCCAAAACCTCCCAAAGTTTCAAAGTCTGGAGGAATTTTCCCATCCAAAATCTAAGGTGGAGAGGTGTCCACTCTTGGGTCTAATGGTTTAGGTTTGTTCACTCTTAACACATAGCCTATGCTTGACGATGGTCCCGCACATATTTCAGGTTTCATTCCATGTTGACACGTGAGTTTTATCTGACATGCCATATCATCATAACATACAAGGACTCGCCCAACCAGAGGTTGACAATTGTCTAAATCTTATAGGCCTATTAAATTAATTAATCATTATCATAATAAATTCTTGCTCTTTATTTATTAATCATTTATTTAATCCCTATTAGGGATAATTAATCTTCATTAAAATCAATTAACCACGTAAATTTTTTTTTTACTTGGCCTAAATTACCGATCGAGTTAAACCAAATATTACTTCCCTCTTTCCTTGGAAATCCAACATTTTGGAATGGATTAGTATTAATTATTATATTAAATCCCCGCCACATTAACTCTTAATCAAATCGTATTACTAATTGGTTTTTAATTAAATATATTGTAATATAATCATTATATTATCATACAATTAAATATTTTATCTTGTGCTAAGGGTCATTAATAGAAAATACTATGTAAATATTCAGACTTCAGCTTATTTACTCTCCATCCTCTTATGCACATACCCATATTTCTAGAACGTCAAAGTCCTGAAGAGGTTCCCACTTATACTATATTGTAATGAAAATATAATTTAATTATATTATAATTACAATATAATGAGTTACATTAAATGTGTATTACAATTAATTTCATTGGTTTAATTAGATTAAATATAATTAATTATAATTAATTCAAACATTGGAACAAGGGGAGGTAGGAGGTTCGAGCCTCCGGCCATTTTATCTCATACACTCTATCACCTCAAACATCTTGAAGTCTTGAAGTTCTAAAGTTTCGAATGGGTCCATACTTATACGTGTTAAACATTAAATAATGATTTTAAAAAGGGAAAGGGATTGGCCTCGTCCAAGTGCAAATATTTTTATAATTTATTATTATTATATAATATATTATATTACATCTCTTTGGAAATTGCACCTAGGTTTATTAAATCCCCAATATTATATTTAATATTGGAATGGAAGAAAAATCTTTGTGTAAACTCTTTCAGCTCCCCAACACACTCTTCATTCTCAAACCTCCCAGAACCCTAGAGTCCCGAAGTCCCGAAGGAGTCCCACTTGTATTATGTCATGATACAAATACAATTAATTATTTTGTATTATAATATAATAAATTGAAATAAAGATTTATTATAATCTTTTACATTAATTTGATCACATTAAACATAATATATTACAATTGATTATATTTAATACTTATGCAACTTTGGTACAGGAAACATAGGGTTCAAGAATTCAGTGATTTTATCTCATGAGTTTCATCAATGGTGTACTTTGTATTAAATTATATTTCTTTTGTTCTTAGGCCTTTATTCTCCATGAACGTTAACCTCCATTTTCTAGAAGGATAATAATAATAATATATACATATACATATTTCCATAGCCTTGCATGGTTTTATTACCTGTAAAATTTAAATGGAATTATTTTCTCTTATAGAAAAATAAGGGAAAAGAAATATAATTTTCTAGTCTTTTTAAAACAATTTGAAATTTATCCATTTTGGAATTAAATTTGTATTTATAATTTTCCCCTCCTCTTGGGTTAAGGAGTAGATTTGCTCCTTTTATTGTGATTTACTTTTCTTAACCAAAATTTAAGGAAATTAGTCTCAAGGCAAAGAATTTCCTCCATGGTAAATTTTACATTTCTACCCAAAATTACAGCGCACCACAATTACGGGGATTCTCCCCAAATTTATAGGAATTTAACACAAGTTTAGCATAAATGTTTATTAATACCCAAATGAAATCAAAATGGCTTTTACATTTTGATTCAAGTAGGAAATTCAAGGGCTTTTCCAAATTATTCTTCCTTACTACCTATTTATAATGATTTTTGCATTTTTCAATATTTGGGTTGTTTCCCTAAAGTCCAAACCCAGATTTGATATACTCTAAGTTTTTTGTAATAAGGCTTGAGGACAAACTAAAATAAAACACTAATATGAAGAAGTAAATCTCTCTCTCCTTTCATATATTCCTGTAGAGGTTCTAACTATTTAATTGTCCCCATTATAACAGAAAATGGGCTGTAAAACTAAATCAACATTAGTGTTCTCAGCCATAAGTCTTATTTTAACACATAGGTAGTCAAGCAGTAAGGAGATATTAAGTCAAATGGGATTCAACTGAAACTTTTTCACATTCACCCCTAAATTTTCAAGGTGATTTGAACAGGAAAATGAACTTATATTGCTCTAAAATACAGTCTATAATTATCTTTGAGATTAACATTGTGAGGATTTTGGAAAAATATACTTATCTAGAACCTAGAAAGTGTTTCAATTGTTGAAAGGAGTGCCCCTTTCCACCCAACCATAGGCACAAAAACTTCTAGAAATATTTACCAGTGGCCACCCCCTAGCTATATCATGATGCCCTAAGAGAGATTGTTCATTATGTTCAACAATAACCAGGGACGAAGGTCACTCTCCTCCTCCCACAAGAATTATGGAAGATTAGTTTTTTATCCACAAAGAAAGGGAGGTTGTTGTTATTTCTCACTCAATCACTCCATATTTTTGTAGCTTTGTTTATCAATTTGATTAGAAAAACTTTGTCCAGCAATTCTTGTACCTAGAAACAGATTCATTTCTCAGTTCTCTTTAAAACCAGAGAGTTGCACATGCTCTCCCTCTTCATAAAATGGTCACTAGACCCATTCCTCTTCCATCCCCCTTCTATGCCCACGATTTTCCTTCCTTTTCTTTCCTTCCCCAACAATATTTTATGGGTCCATTTCCCAAATTCATGTGTTACATCGGGAAGTTTCCATATGGGTACTTTGTCCATATCCACATTGAATATTGAGGAAGACTTCCCAAATACCAACTTGACTAGTAATTAAATTCTCTAGGTTAGAGGATTATTCTAGGTCTGAACAATTTCAATATAGTAGAGTATTAGTCTAGTAGGGGTCATTTCAACCATTACTGGTTCCCCTCACGATCTCTCTCATACATCATGATCTACATTGGCAACCCCTTAAAAAATTATGCAACAACTTCCATTTTATATAGTAACAAAAATATATACATTACCTTCTATAACAAAAGTTTCATCAATTCCAACATCCACGCATAATCAATCTTCCCATAGTATTTTAGCAAGCTATAGTTATATTTACAATCTAGAGGAAACAAGGATATTACAATCCCCTCCCGTTTAAAGGAACATCGTCCTAGGTGTTCTATCTATCGTTGTGCTCTTTATGTACAATAGTGAACAAAAATGGGTATGCATGTTTCATGGTATCCTCCATTTTCCATGTAGCTTCATCTAGACCAAAGTGTTTCCACTGCACCTTGACTTATGCAATGATTTTGTTCCTGAGTGGGATTTATTTCCTGTCTATTATGTATTGTGGCTCTGGAAGGAATTCTCCCTCTGGTTCCACCTGAATCATAGACAAATCAATTATATGATTAGAATCATGTACACATTTCTTCAGTAACGAAACATGGAAAACATTATGTGCCTTCACGTGGGAGGAAGTGGTAGTCTATATGCTATAGGTACCACCCTGTCCAAAATTTCAAAGGGTCCACAAAACCGAGGTGCCATCTTGGCACAAGTTCCCATTCCGAGGGAACTTTTTCTAGGCCTAACTCGGAGATACACATGATCCCCTGCTTTGAACTCTTTAGGAGTCCTTTTTCTGTCTACACAGTTTTTTTGTCTATCCTGAGCTATTTTCATATTTTGTTTTATTTGAACTACTTGTTATTCCATTTCTTTTAGCATGTATGGCCCGAGTGTAATTATGTCTACTGGTTGATTCCAACTGATTGGAATATTGCATTGTCTACCATAGAGAACCTCAAAAGGGCTCATCTTTAATGACTCATGATAGCCATTATTGTAGGAAAAATATAGTAGGGGTAGGTATTCTTCCCATTTTTTGGGCTGATGCATCACATGCATCCTTAACATGTCCTCTAACACTTGTTTTACCCTCTTTGTTTGTCCATCAGTTTGAGGGTGATAGGTTGTACTAAATAACAATTTAGTTTCAAAACCAACAAACAAAGATTTCCAAAAATTTGAAGTAAATTTTGTATCTATGTCTGATATGATTTCCTTAGGCATGTCGTGCAGTATAAATATTTATTTGATGAAAATATTGGAAATATCTATCTCCTTGCAAGTTGACCTTATGGGGATAAAGTGAACATCCTTTCTCATCTTGTCCACACCTACCATAATAACGTAATTCTGCTTGGTCGATTTAGGCAATTCTATGATGAAATCCATGGAGATTGTTTCCCATTTCCATTCGGGAATTGGTAGGGGTTGCAACAACCCTGCTGGATGATAGTGCTCTACCTTAACCTACTAACATTCTAGACATTTAGCTAAGTAATCAACTATGTCCTTTTTCATTCTAGGCCAATAAAACAGTTTCTTAGTGGTTGTGATCATTTTCTTATAACCAGGATGACTAGTATATGGTATTTTATGTAGTTCATTCATTATGAACCTCTTCAATTTGGAATATACAACCTACCTTTGTAAGTTAGCAGACCATCATTCAACAATTTATATCCCTCATACTTCAACCCTATGAGCTCTTTCTCTAGGTATGATTTCACAGTTTTGAAAAATGCATTTGGTTCTTGTGCACTTCTGACTCTTTCCTTGATGTCTAGTTCATAGGTGCTTACAGCTACCAAGTGAATCACTTTCATACTTCTACTAAGGGCATCAACCACCCTATTTTATTTTCCTTTAATACGTTTTATTTCAAAATCAAACTCACTAAGGAGAGCCATCCACCTAGTTTGTCTAGCATTGATTCTGCGTTGGTCGAACAAATATCTCAACCCACTATCGTCTGTCATAAGTACGAATCTTCTTCCTATGAGGTAATGCCTCCACATTTTTAAATCATGTACTATGAAAACCAATTCCAAATCATGTGTCATGTATTTGATTTCATGTCAATTCAATTTTATGGATTCGTAGAAAATCACATGCCCTTCCTGCATGAGGACTCCTCTGAGTCCTTCCTTGAAGGAATCTTATACACAAGAAAATCCTTTTTTGGGTCTGCAATTTTTAGCACAGATGCATTGGTTAAAAGGTGTTTCAGCTACTGAAAAATATCTTCAAACTATGTTGTCCTAATGAATTTAACTCCCTTTTTCTGAAGGGAGGTGATTGGATAACAATCTTGGAAAATGCAAGATACTAGATATATAAAATATGCAGAACAGAAATGAGATGCTAGAAATGACAGAATAACAGTAAAATATCCAGCATAATCTTCACAATACACAGAAATGATATACGAAATAGCAACAGAAATAGCACTTTGAATCAGATAGCGATGTTCACAGGCCTCTTCGAGGGGGCAACCTCTAGTCGAGCAGTGCTCTGTTACAATAATCTCCAAGATAGGGTTTTCATACCCTCGACTCTTATTTATACTAAATATGTCTATTAAGAGAAGCATCTAGAGGAAGATCCTTCTAGAAGCGGAAGCTTCTATTAGGTCTTCTTACA
>SNQJ01S0017347.1:114373-139335 GCA_010110895.2 Picea sitchensis | reverse complement strand
TTAATGCTTCTAGATATTTGTATGCAATATAATTTACATATTCAATAAACATTCAATTAAATAGTTAATAATTTATTTTAATAATTAATACAATAATTACTTATACTAGTATACATGGGTAGGGTATGTGTGCGTAGCTAGTGGACACATATATTATGCATGTACTAATGATAAACAATCATTTCCTCTAGTGCATAGTTCCTATATGATCACCAAGACATGTAGGACAATAGATCAAGTAATAAATCATTTAATAATTTTAACGAACTAAATTACACCAATTCATCAATAACTCATTGTCACACTTAAAATATCAATAGGAAATCAAAGAGCGTTTTAAACATGGTAGGAACCAAGTGAGTAAAAAATAGTGGCATCTCTAATCCCCAATCAGTATTCTCATCTAACATCGAAGCATCCTTCCTTCCTAACCTAGTTCCATCTTCCATCCTATCCTTTCCTCTGTTGGACTAAGCTAGAGCATCAACTATATTGACCTAACTCCAGATAGAACCCGTAAGCAGAAGTGTCCTACATCTCAACCAAGCTTCCCCAATAGGAAACTAGTAGTCGTCATCACACAGCTAGGGGAGCGTGACTTCACACATCCCTCCCATGACTCTAGGTTTCAGAGGATAAACAGTGGGAAATACCTCCACCCCTCCTCATATAACTAGGGTCAACACCCTATATCGAGCCATACTGTGCAACTACTGTTCTTATAGTCACGTCATCAAACATCCACTCTGGGTAAGTTGTGCATCCTGTCAAAACCACACTTACCATATATCATAGAAATATTTCAAATCATAAATTAAATAGTAAGTACAACTTATAGAATATAATATCTTCTTGATTTCCATGACATCCCAGTTACCTCAATACTATTGTCATTTGGCTATCACATAGATCATCATCCTGTAGGTTAGTTCACCAATAACACATATTGATGCAGATACATCCCAAATTTATATAAGAATTCATATTTTCATTAACGCTCAATTAAGAAATGTATTCCTACTTACATCATGCATTGCATCTATTATACCTTTAGAACATACTTGAATTGGTATACATGCACCGAACTTACCCATTTTAATTTTCATGTTTAAATAATCAAATAACTATCTTTGTCATGAGAATATATAATGTAACATACAAATATGTCTAGAGGTACACATCTCAATGTCTAACAAATTCTAACCGAGTCCAAACAAATGCTAAACTTTGAATTATTAAGATTAATAAACAACAATGTTCTAACTACCCAAGGTCAAAATATGGGGCGTTAGACTACAAACTATGTGATAACATTTTGGCATCGTTGTCGGGGAACACTGAGTCAATTCTCATCAAGATGACACTTTTCGGTAAGCCTTGCCTCAGAAGCCTTATCTTACAAGCTTACCTAGCGACTCCACTAGGGTGTTTTCCCTTTTCTTTGATGATTTCAAGAAAATCATGTAGTGACTCCACAAATAGCTAATGACGAACCGTAGTGGGCATCAGTATATACTTTCATCTACTACTATGACCTCCACAAATCTTTTCACCTCTGTAAGTTCTCCCAAATGGTCTCATAAAGAACTCTTTGGCCCTTTAAGCTTACCTAACACCCAAGGGGGGTTACATGATCTACCCAAGAAGGTAAAGTCCTGGATACCTAAGGTTTTAGGGGAAGATGGATCCTATGTCAACTCTCATTGGACCAACTTCTGTGATGCATTCCAGTTTCACTAATCTGGACAAGAACACCCCGATGTATTTTTAAGGCTATTTGTGAGCTCACTCACCGGAAGTGACAGAAGATGGATTAACAAACTCTCGAAAAGAAGCATCAAAACCCCTGAAGATCTTGAACAAGCCTTCAAGAAATATTGGTGTGAAAAAGAAATCATGGATTCCCTTTACTCTTAATACACTGATATTTGCAAAACCTCTAGCAAGGGCATTAGGGATTTCAATGATAGGTTCAACCTTCTCCTCAAGAAGATCAGGACTATTTTCTTAGAAGAAGTTTTCCTCCAACACTACTTGAACTCGTTGGAAGGAGTTTTACAGTTTACTCTCAAAGATCGGTCAACCCTGACTCTAGAAGAGGCACGAGATTTTTCTTTCCAGATTGAGAAGAACCTTGAATTCGAAGACTACATCCATCAAGTCAATCTCTCGTACAATAATAACCCTTGGGAATCTAGTGACGAGGATATCACTGAAGCTGAACCCAAGTTACCAGAGATTCTTGAGGTAAAACTCATGCTTGCCAAAAGGTATTGGAACACTTCTTTCTCAAACATTAACAATGTCTTAAACATCTCAAGACAACATGAACTAGCCAAGTATTTGGGCATGGCCCCTCATATAAAACCTAACTTTGAATATTTCTTGTTTGTCTTGAATGCACCAATGTTAGAAAATCAAGATATGAGTGAACCCGGATTTGAGTATTTTTACCACACCAATAGGTATCTGGAAACCAGGTTTGAAACCCTTGAGTGCATAATGGAACCAACTTAGACACTAGTATGTCCTGTATCTTGCAAAGGGTTAAAATAATTTGCGAAATCGTTCATTTTTTGACAAAGAAAGACCCGAATGACCAATTATCTTTTGAGGGGACTCCCATACTATTACAAACCAGTCATTTTGAGCAAGATGAGAAAGCACCCTCTTTATCATTAATAGATGATCTTGGACCTAGTGATGACAAATCGATGGATCCATACTTATTTCAAGATTGCCCCACTTTTCCCTTGACAGGAGAAGTCACAGATTGGGTGATTATCCCGATGATACCTTTGATGTCTCTGAATATCGGGATGAAGATGGCTATCTAGTATAGAGAGTAGTTGGTTTTGTTGAATGGAACGGAAATGTTTTCAAGGACACATAAGTCCCAAACACCTTAAAGCCTACCAACATTGTGGATGAGAACTCTTGGTGTTTTCAATGCAGTGAGGCACAGTGGGAACATGAATGTCCTTGCAGTGATGGTGGCCATCAACAAGTGAACAACATAGGCCACATTGTAGAAGGCCCTCAAATAAATATCATGGCTGAAGAACATCAAGAGGCCATCAAAGAAGTGGCCAGGAAAGACAGAATGGAAGTAATAAACAACCTAGATTAGGAATCAAAAGAAAAATTGAAGAAACAAGAGTCCCAGGTGTATAGAAGAAAGAAACTGAGCCAACCTACAGCTGAAGAAACAAAACCCCAATCCTTGGATGTGCTTTCTCCTAAGACATTCGAGACTAAAAGGGTTAACTTGAACTTTGACTTTGAAGGGGCACTATCCAAGATGCATGTAACCATTCCCCTGAAAGAAGTCATTAAGGTGCAATCTGTCAAAGAGAGGTTTGACAATTTCTTTCAAGAATCAGACGGACCCATGGACCCCCCTATCATGTTTCAAGTCGATCACTTCAGGGTCCAACATGGTGAAAATCCCCCCATCTTCATGACTTTAATAATTAACAACAAAATCCTCAACAACTGCATGTTGTATATAGGGGCAGGTGCCAACGTAATGTCCTTTAAAGTCATACAACAACTGAGTTTGAAAGTCACACGACCTTACATGAATGTGTGTGGTTTTGAGTCTAAATCCATACCCACACATGGGGTAATTGAGAATGTTGAAGTTTGCCTTAAAGAATAGCCTGAGAAAGTGATCCACGTGGACATAGTGGTCATAGACATCCCAGATGTGTGGAGAATGTTATTATCTAGGAATTTCACCTCAAATCTTGGAGTTAATCTTGAGATGGACCTCACTTATGTGAATATACCCTTGAAGGATGGAACTATTGGGCATCTCCAGAATGTACCCGTGATTACAACTCATGTGAAAGAGCCTAGTTATTCTATCAAAGATGAAAAAGCGCATGATGAAACTAGATAGTCTCCTCATAAATATTCTCCAAAAAATATGCCTTTTGTAAAGGAGGAAAATTCTAATCAGATTAAATGGATCAAGAAAGAGGAATACCAACAACTCCTGGACGATTTCAAAGGTCAAGAATCTGAGATTGTGAAAATACTAAAGAAGGTGGAAGATGATGTACGAATCCATCCTTTACAGTGGGAAATATTTATAGTAGAATCCCACCCACCTCTGTCTACACAATACACCAGGGTTGTTCAAGGAATGACCAATTTCAAAGTCAGAGAGTACAAGGAGGGGGACGTGGTGTGGATGTGGGATGCCAAAAAAGGGAAGCCTAATAATATCAAAGGAAATAATCATTTTTATCTTGGCCCTTTTAAGGTTAGAAGAAATTTAGTTAATGACTCTTATTACCTATCTACACTGGAGGGACGAAGGTGCACAGTGCTCGTCAGTGGGCACCTCCTCAAACCCCACCAGGATGGGGTAACTTGACCTCACAGCTAAGTACAGGTAAGTAGGAATTTTGTATTCGTGTATTATACCATTTGAATTTCATGTTAGTTTTCTTTCACATTTGCATTATTGATTGTTTTATTTTAGTCTATATATATATCCATATGTATGCTGGGGTGGCATTACCGCCCCAATTTTGTTATTGATACTTCTATCAAGATTGAGTAGGTATGCAGGTTATGCCAGAGATGTTGAGGTTCTCATGCACCTATGGTGAGAACATGTCCCCGAGTTGGAGCTAGATGTTATCCCCACTTTTTAGGGATAACTAGGAGTTCATGTCTCAATGCCCATAGGTCCTAGACATGGAGTACCGAGAGCAGGATTGACCTTAGCATGGCCCTGGAGGGCCCATCCTTTTCTTCTTCCATCAACTTTGTCTCATTAGCGACAACGACATCCATCACCATCGGCTTGGTCTTGTATCAGAAGAGGTTCTTGCTCCATGAGGTAATTGGTCCAGGTATCATGGTATGTGTCACTTTTGATCATTGAAACCTTTAAATATATGCATATGATTACTTTTATCTCTAACAACTGCTTGGATCTTACATTAGCCTATATGACCATGCTTGGGGAAACTGACTAGGTGCCCTAGCAAGCCCATGCCCATAGGTCTTGGTTTGCCACTGGGGGGATTGTTGAAAAGCCATCATCCGCTCCCATCATAGCACCAATGTTTCATCTTATCACCTGCTCATCTATCCAATTCCACTTGTTCGAGCGTTGTGTTGACCTGTTTGTAGGATTTCACCTTATATTGTGGGAAGAAGGGGATAAAGGCCCAGAAGGTAAAAGCACCTGGTAAAAGACAAAATCCTAGAAATAAAACCTCGAGATGCTTCGCCCAGGGATCCCCAATAAGGTAATAAAAGGCCTCTCAGCAAGAAACAAGAGGGACCCAAAAAATAACAAACAAGACCTAGTTAAAGGATAGGGGGTCTCATCATGAGCCAGCCTATTAGGTTCATGGGTACCTAACACTATGACATTTCCACCATCTAGTTACCACGCTAGGGCAGTGACCTTTGCTTGCATGGCTAAGAGAAAGGGGGTCTCATCATGAGACAACCTTCTCATCTCTGTGAAAGTACTTGTGGGTAACACTGTCATCTCTAGTCACCATGCCAAGGCAGTTTCCTCTAGTTAGCCCTTGAATAAAAAGAAAAATAAGAAGAAAAAGAAAATAAAAGAATAAAGAAAGAAAATAATAAAGGCAAGAATGGGCTTGGAAGAAATGCATCCATGACAGGTACATCTCACCTTCTACAAAGGCACCCACAGATGACATTATGCATCCTTGGCCCTCACTACACCCAAATGTCTGGACATCCCCTAGCCACATAACCTCACTTACATGTCTTGGATGAAATCCTCTTGGGAACTTTCCTTTTATTGTGGACACTAGCCCAATAGGATGTCTTATTTTTTTCTCCAATCTTGTATTGCTAGTTTTTGTAATGTCTTTGAGCTATTGACTGATGTATGAGGGTTTTTATGCATATGTTTAATAATATTGATGATGATATGTGATTAACATTGATATGATCCCGGTGACTAATGATCTCATGGAGGGCGTATCTTTTGATGTGCAAGACCATGCCCAATGGACATGTACCATTTAGACCGGTACACATGGGGAGATGACCAGTTCGGACTTCCATGGGGTTGAACAGCCCACCAGATGGATGTTGAGACCCCGTCAGGGGATAGAGATAGGATGAATATGGATCAATGTTTTTTCACTAGAGAGGAAGAGGACGTTCCATCAGAGGCACTCCGACAGGACTAGACCTTCGGGGAATGACCCATTTTTAGTGGAACTCCAACCTTGGAAGGATTGGGACATCTCCATCTTCACCATGATGTCATCTAACTTCATGGATGCTTTTGGAGGAAGATTGGGTAGCAGTGGCACATGTGGCATGTTGGAGAGGCCCCTGGGGGGCTAACGTTTTGCTCCTTGGTGTCTCATTTACCCTAGAAAGGGATAGCGCCTCCCTTGAAGGGGATTTCACTCTCATTTTTACTTTATTAGGGATTTTTACTTAGCATTTAATGTAAAAACAATATTATTTTGACACTATGGCCTTGTCGGCCTTTTTATGACCTAAAAGGTAAAATTAGGTCATTGATACACTATATATTGAAGGTTTTGACTCTCATTTTGATCATCATTTATCATTCACTAATAGTGAGGTCTGATTTTTAGTGCCCTATTGAGGTTTTTAGTGGAACTAAGTGATGCGCATTAGTTGAAGGAAGAGATTTTTGGCATTATATGGTGTTTCTCTTGAAGGAAGGTTTACAACTAGGGTTTGCATGATTATTTCTTGATGACTTGTAAGCATCTTCTACAAAACTTCTTGATTGAATGGTTGTAGTTTAATTTGTTGCACTTGTTTATAAATATTGCTGAATCAAAACCCTAGGGGACAAACACACAAGTAGGTCATTGTCTCATGTCCCTTGATAGAGAAGCTTTAAGCCATTGAAGCGGAAAAAGAGAGCCCAGCCATAGCTACACTCCTTTTTCCTTCTTCCTTTATGCTAGCCATACCATTTTGACTTCAAGAGGAAGAGGACATCCCAAGCCTAGGTTATCTACACCTAGGGCCGTTTTATTTTAGGGTTTGATGAAAGAGCATTGCCTTAGCAACACTTTCCCTCTTAAACCCTCATGTCTTGACCTTATGAGATAGCCGTTTTTACCCCTTACTTCCTTCAACTTCTGCATACTTCACTTAGATGAATCCATCTTCCCTTTTTAAGGCACTGATCTCCAAGACCCATTGTGCTGAAGTGAATTTGGTCATAAACAAACTGTTTAATCCTTTTGAAACCCTAACTATACTAACTCTAAACTCTAGCTAACCCTACTAACCCTGGACTGCTAACGTCACCCTTGGTTATTTCATCTTGATGCAGCAACATTTCACTTTGTAAGAAATTGAATGATAGTTAAGGCAGTAATTGAATAAAGTGTTGATTGGTTACAATGAATGCCACATTGTTCTAGTATTTATTGGTGAAGTGACATTATTTTCATTGCTATATTCATAAACATTGACTTCGTCAACATTTACTGCTAATTGCTCATATTGAATATCAGATAGTCTTTAATATACTTGAAGTACTAACCAAGATTGCACATATCAGTTTCCTTGTTGTATTGTCTCAAGTAGGTTCTTTTATTTTCTTTGGTTGTACTTTATTATTGTCTGTTTAGCTGAGACTATCTGATTGGCGGTGATCTGTGAAAGGGGGACCTTGTTCTTGTCCTATTATCCTTTTCCCTTTCAAAACACCAGGTGACCGAGGACGTCTCCCCTGGGCCTAGAATCCCTAAAGAGAAAGAGCCTTCCCATCGTTGTGACATTGGGTGGGATAGGATCCTGTTACACCAGTTTGGCCCTCTATCTTATAGCCTTTTATCCTAGCTACAAACTGTGCGATAATAGTGCCCATTGCAATGATTGTTGGTGGCTCTTCCAAGTCCAAGTTTGAAAGAAAGTGTCTCACTTGAAAACATTAATATCCATCATCCAACACCGTTGAGTGCGATGTTCCCTTGAGAGCCCCCATCAAAGTATCCTCTATGAATGTTGGAATCATATTCCATAGGTATGATAGTGTGAGGAAGCCTTGTCTTAATAAGTTTATGTTTTCCTTCAACTTGTATAAATTTGGAGGTTTATTTTGGAATATACTCTCATTTGGAGCTAGCCAAATGAACCATATAACCTCCAAAGCCAAAATTTTGTCCTCTTCCACTGCAATTGTAATCCATTCATTTAATATCTCCTTCATGTTATCTCCAATCCATTGCTATTGTGATTTACATAGTTGATGAGTGATAGCCCATATCTCCTTGGTGAGATGACAATGAACCAAAAGGTGATTCATGGTTTCCTAATGTTCCCCAAAGACTTCATTTGTTGGGACTTATCCATCCTCTTCGCCTAAGCATGTCCAGGTTGGCATTGCACCCTTGATTCCAAACCATGTGTGTATTATGGTCTTGGGGAAAATTGAGAGTTTCAAAATTTTAGTCCACCACCAGTGGAAGGATTTTAGTGTGCTAACAAAGAATTATGATCGATATGCAGATAAACACTTTATCTTCCATTTGTTAGATTGAGGTTTCATTTAAGGTAAAATAGGTTCTATATTTTGTATTTTTCATTGTAACATTGAAGTTAAATTTCCTTGATGCAAGTTATTTAAAGATTGATTTTTTGATATTTAATTATTACATTGTCTCTTTCATGTATGTGACAGGAAATGAAGCTAGAATTTGATGAATCTATGACCTATCTCTTCACATAGATAGCTTCCTAGTATTGAAGGATAAATAACTAATTTAACAAGACTTCTGCTAAACAAGAATGGGCTCATTCAAGTACATGAAATTGTTTTGATGTCTAGCTTTGATGTCTTGGTAAATTTTAATGGTTTGTTTGTTTCTTGTGTTCATAGCATTTTTTAAAGTTTGGAAGTTTGGGTTTATTTGGTTAAATATTGTGTTACTCCCTTGAATGCTTTTAGTTCTCAATTGATGCTTGAATGAACCTTTTGTTGTGGTATGATTGGTTTCATTTGATTTCCATTGATTCAAAGGTTTGTGTTAAAGTTAAAGACCTTCATTGATTTAAAAAAAAAAACAAAAAAAAACTTTTGTTCATATTTTTTTCATGTTTATTTGAGAAACATCTGGTATTAGGATTAATATATAGCTTTTCTTAGTGTCTAGGCATTCAATATGTTTTCCATAATTATTATTGTTTTATTTATATATTTGATTGTGCAAGGAAATTTGTTTGTATTTCCTTTCACTTTGTAGCATGACTTAAGCATCTCCACCTTTTGGAATCTACTATGTTTATTTTATATTTTATTTGAAAAGACTTATTGGTATTCAGAAAAGGAAATGAACTTTGCATAGATAAGAAAAGAGAAAAATGGCCTATGCATTAGGTTCCTTTGCGTTAATTGTAGGAGACCTATTAGCATGAGAGAGACATTCCTCTAGTGAAATTATACTTTTGATGCCAATATTAAAAGAGCATTAAATGTAGTCTCTAAGTTTCTAACTATATTCATACATTCTTTAATGAACTTTAGTCTTTGATCACATAACCATGTGAGACCTCAAGTGGTATTGGTCACTTACATACCTTTGATTGTAGAGCATGTGAAGTAGTACTTAAAAGAATACACTGAAGTGCATGTTTCTACAAGTAATATGTAAACATGGATGGAGATACAATCTATGAATCATGATTAGATAAATAGGAATCAAGATCATTACTATTATGTGGACATTTTGTTAAATAAAAAATGGTGTTATAATTCATTTTTTTGTTTTGTAAGAGGTGGATTATTATCTTTATCTTATATAGATTATTCAGTATGATTGCATGTCATGCTAGAAAATGGGGAGACCCATGTTCAAAAGATGCTATTCTGGATGCATTGCAACCATCCTTTAAGGTTTTTAATCACATTGATGTAGAAATTGTCGAGCCTATTGTTTTAGGTAGTGATTCAAACAACTGGTTTCCTTGTAGCTATATTTTGTATTTAGGGGGATGTTTAGGTCCCACATAATTTGTGAAAATTGATTGTATACTAAGTGTAGTAGGATAAATTAAAATGAGTTTCACACTTTGATCGAGTGCTCAATTAGCTAGGATTTTCTTTACAAGGTGTCTTAGTGCAAGAGTACATGGCAAATATGAAGTGAGTATAAAATCATCGAGGGATTTTTCTTTATTAAAATGTCAACTAATTTGATAGGTTTTTATGATAGTCGATTCAAGAATGTCTCGTGTTTTGAGCCTAAATTGAAAATATATCTTATGATTGAAATATGATATAAATGTTGATGTATTATGGATTTTGAGTTTAAATTATAAACTAATCTTATGTATTTTTCATTTGAACCAATATTTTTTTTTTTTATGAGTCGTTCATTTTAGATACTTGATAACATTATTTCATGTCCAAAATTAGCAATTTCCACTAGGGCAAGCCTACCTGCATTATTGAGCCAATAAATCTGTTTTTTTGCTAGCATATTGTTAAAGAGGTTTTCTTTTGATATTCCATTTCCGTTTTATTTTACTATACATGTCATGTTCTATGACCTCATGGCCATATTATCTATGCATGGCCAATAATGTAATACATCATTCAAAATTGCATGTATTATAACCAACAATCTAATTTACAATTTTTGTTCGACAACACAGGTATTACAACAGAGGACGAATATCTTCACACAACCAAATCAAAGATCAACACACCGATGTTTTGATGTGGTAAAACCCCTATGGGGAAACATCCACAACCCCAGCCAACACGACCACTTGGAGCAGTTTATTAATGCAAAATAAATAGATTACAGAGAGATTTTACAAGATAGCTTCTCACAATTGATCATCGACAAATGACCACCCATGCTCTTTAAATAAAGATCATGGACCAATCAGTTGTTAGCCATGAATCAATGGTTATTAATATTGATGAGAATATGAACCATCATATCACTCTATGTCGGGAACATATCATGACCGTTGTATTTCCTAACTACAAATGCATACTAAAGAAACACACTTTTACCTAACGACACATTAGACCAAGTAGATCTTAACTAACTCCTAAGTGTCTAAATATCCTAACATCCCCCCTTAAGAACAACTTGGGATAGGATTGATGATTTACAATAGTGACACAATAGGATAAGGAAGGAGGCATTAGAGCCTATCCCCCCTTAATGACAAATTCTTGGACTCCTAACATAGATCGAAGTTTGAAAAAAATATTTTTTGTAAGAAACTTTGTGAAAATGTATGCAACTTGATCTTCTGTAGGGAAAAATATCACTTCAATAAATTGATCATGAATGAGATTTTTGATGAAGTGCATGTGTAGCTCGATGTGGTTGTTGTACTGATGTTGAACTGGGTATTTTGTGAGCTTGATGGCACTCTAATTGTCGCACCAAAGGCTGGTCGGATGCTGTTGTTTGAATCCAAACTATGAAAGGATTTGTCGAAGCCACACTGCTTCTTGACTTGCATTTACCACTGCTCAGTACTCTGATTCTGCTAAATAAAGTGCAATAGCCTATTGTTTTTTACAGGCCCAAGTGATAGGTCTTGAACCAAGGTTGAAAACATAACTTGTAGTATACTTCTGATCATCAGGGTCACCAGCCCAATCTGAATGAGTGAAACCAACCAATAAAGGAGTCCGCCCTGAATTGTAATGTATCTCGAACTGAATTGTAGCACGGACATAGGAAATTATCCTTTTATCTTCTTTCCAATGGATTTCATGGGGTGTTTGCATATACCAAGCAAAAAAACCAACAACAAAGGAAATATCAGGATGGGTATGATTCAATTATAAGAGGCTACCAACTAACTGATGGTATAGGGTGGCATCAACTTCAGGAGAAGTACAAGTGGCAGTAATCTTGACTCCATAATAGAAGGGAGAAGGGGCTAGTTTACAATCATCCATGTGAAAGTGATGAATAAGGTCACAAGGCTACTTAAACTGGGAAAGAAAAATTCCTTCATTGGTTTTCAAAACTTTGAGGCCAAGGAAATAGTGCAAAAAACCTAAGTCTGTCATTTCAAATTTCTTCTTAAGGTTGGTTTTCACATGGTTTAAAAGTTTTGAGTTACTACCAGTAAGGATAAGGTCATCAACATAAAGGAAAAGGATTATGATATGGATTCCTACTTTCTTGGTATAGACATTAGGATCATAATGGAATCTAGAGAATTTGGTGTCAATATGAAAGTTGTCCATTTTGGCATACCAAGCTCGGTGAGCTTCATTAAGACCATAGATTTCTTAAGGTGACAAACATGGCTAGATTCATTTTGGACAATTCCAGGAGGTTGTTCCATGTAGATTTATTCTTGTAAATCTTCATGCAAGAAGGAGTATTTAACATTCATCTGATGGACCTCCCATTTATGTGAGGTAAAAAGGGCAAGAACAAGGTGGATGGAATTCATTTTTGCTACAGGGGCAAAGGTTCCATTATATTCAATTCCTTCAACTTGGAAAAATACTTTGGAAACTAATTGAGCCTTGTGTCTTTCAACACTTCCATCTGATGCATACTTAGTTCTATAGACCCATTTACATATGACAATTTTTCTTCATTTTGGAAGAGGTATAAGATCCCAAGTATCATTTTCCATTAAAGAAAAATACTCTTCATTCATTGTTGTATCCCGATATGGATGAACTTAAGATTTTGCAAATGTCTCTGGATTATGAGTCTCAGAAACTTGAGCCTAAAGAGAAGAGGCTTGCTGGAGCCGTGAACGTGTTCGGCGTCAATCTGAAGGATCATCGACAAGACCACCAACTACTTCTCATGTTAAATAGACCCATCTAGGAAGAGGTGGAACTGGTGTTAGTTTAGGTTCAAAGGACTCATATAGAGGAAGGTGAACATGCGGAGGTGGATTTTCATCCTCACTATCATCATCTGAAGAAGAAACTAGAATAGGAACAAAAGAAGGCACAAAAACTGAAGATGGCTTGTAGGCTGAGGAAGACACAATTGTCGAATTAGGCTCGCAGGCCAAGAGATTCTCATCAAATTTAACATATCTTCTAATAATAATTTCATTATAATGTGGTTGAATAAGTCTATAACCTTTTACATCTTCATAATAACCAACAAATACACACTTCTCACTTTTAGGTTGCAATGTTTTCCTTGTCTCATCAGGAATGTAAGCCCATGCTATACTACCAAATACATGGAAGTGACTTACATCTGGTTTAATTTTAGTCCAAGATTCTTCTAGTGTTATATTTTTAAGAGCCTTTGTGGGAGTGTGATTTACTATGTAATTTTCACAGTTGATTGCTTCCACCCAATACTTTAGACTTAGTCCCTTAGATTGGATCATACAATTAGCCATTTCTTTTAATGTGCAGTTCTTTCTCTCAACAACACCATTTTGTTGTGGTGTATATGAAACAATGTGTTTCATTTGGATGCCTTGTGTAGTGCAGTAACTTGTAAAATTATTGTTCACATATTCGCCTCCATTATCTATTCTTAACTTTTGAATTTGATGTCCAGATTTCTTTTCTACAAGGTACTTGTGGGCCAAAAACTTTTCTCTTAATTTTTAAGAAGTAAACCCAAGTACGTCTAGAAAAATCATCAATGAAAGTTAATAAATTCTTGCACACAGAAAAAGAAGGAGAAGAAAGTGGACCACACAAATCACTGTGAACAACCTGCAAAGGGCTCGAGGTGTGTCAAGAGACACATTTGTCAAAATTGTCCTGATGATGTTTTTTGAGAACACAACTAATACACACACCATCTCTTCATGAAACAAGAGGAATACCAATCACCATATGTTGATTACATAGTTTCTGCAATGAGCGATAGTTTAGATGACCAAAATACTCATGCCAAAGTTTTCTCAAGTCATCACTATGAGCAACAAAAACTGATGAAAAAGATGATGACCCAAAGTTGTCAAACTTGTACAACTTGGTAATATCATCAACAATTCGAGTTGTAAGAACATGCTTAGGATATTTTATATCCTTCATTATAACTTGGTGAGGTGAAAACTCTATGGTTTTACCTTCATCTAAATGATTGATTTGATATACTGATATAAGGTTACAAGAAAGACTTGGAACACATAATACATCATTTAAATGACCATTATCTACTTCAACTATTCCAGATCCTACAACACTAAGAGATCTATCATCACCAACAAATATTTTCTTCGTGTTACATTCATTTACAACATAAAATATGTATTTATCCTTAGCCATATGATAATATGCTCCAGAATCAATAAGCCACTCTTTAGGGGAAGAAGTAGAAGTTGTATTGAAGGATAAAACAGAAGCATAAAGTGCATGTCCATGAGAAGAAGAAGAAGAAGTAAAATTAATATTGATGTTGTGCTTCTTCATCGCTACTTCTAAAGCTGCATTTTTCTTGAAACATTTGGACTCATGATGACCATCTTTATCACAAAAGTTGCAATGTTTGTCAGTCTTCTTGTTTTTATTTTTTTCTCCTTTGTCACCATTAGGAGCTAAAGTTGTCTGAGCGAGTTTGGTATCCTTGTGTTTTTTTTTGTTTTAGCGAGGATGTTGCTTCTTGGGGTACTTGGGTTTATCTTTCTGTTGGGAAACTAAGGCTTTTTTGGAGGTACCTGCAGTGATGATCACTCCAAGTTGTACAAGATTATCTTCCTCTCTAATGAAAGAAACACAAAAGGACTCAAGAGTGGGTTTTTTATAAGATTTCCCTAGATACTCTCTCATGGCATAAAAGTTATACAAAAACATAGAATATGCACTACTTAGCTTAGAAAGAATAAGATAGATGCAACACTCTTTCCCCATTTTTATCTCACATTCTTCACTTACAATTCTGAGTGTTTTAAGCTTATATAGATAGTATCCAAGGAAATAAAAATCATTTGGACTTAAGGTCAATACTTTATTTTCTGATTGTTGTGCTCAAATAATATTGAGTTTACCAAACACAAATTCAATATTTTCCCAAGCTTCATCGGGGTCATCAATTTCTTTAAGGTGGAACCTTAAATCAAGAGAGATGGACATTATGATTTGTCCACATGATTTGTCACTCCTATTAGCCGATTTTCCTTTCTTATCAACATCAGTGGGTTCTTTTTCCTTTCCCAAGGTAATCTGGTACAAGCCATTACTTCTTAATAAATCATCCATATGAAATTTTCATTGGAAGTAGTTCGTGCTAGTAAGAAAAAGATTACTTGAATAAGTCATATTAAATATGTAGATATTATGGATTTAAAAACTGAAACTAATGATCTATATGGAAATATCTCAAAAAATTGTGTGATTTAAAAAAAAACAACACTAAAAACGAACTTCGGATGTGAAAGTTATGCCCTTTTAAAAAACGCATAAATGATAACCAAATGACCTCATGGTGGTGTAAGTTGCTTTATGAAGTGATCCACTTTTATAAAGAGAAGTGGGGATCACTTTTACAATGAATTTACTTTATAAAAGAAAATCTACATGCAAAATAAATAACTCTAAAATAAAATATTAAAACTACTTATAGTGATTCACTTTTATACTTGAAGTGAAATACACTTTTACAATTTGAGCATGAACTTTTTCAAAAAAAGTAACAAAAAGAGAGGCTTGAATTCAAGATCTCTTACTTAATAAGACAACTTTTAACCAAATGGTCTAGCAAAACATATTGTATTGTTTAGCAAGAGGATTGGGGTGTTCTTTTTGTTCTTGTGGAAGACGACCTTGGAGAGCGTGCTAAAAAAAACTCTTCACATAAGAAAAAAAAAATTGCTTCTCGATGACAACAAGGGTTAGATCTCAGTTAGCTTACCCAAAAGATGCACCTTTTCCTATATGTTTTTGATTTTCCGAGATTGCACAGGGCATAAGGAAAAGATAATACACATATCTAAAAGAGTAGCAACCTGGAAACAAATAATACAAAACCGAAATAAAACCAAAATAATACTCTGCAAAAATTTAAAAATGCGTATTCAGACTTTATATCTCCAGATCTGACTGAAATGGCCGTATCTTGGGAAAACGAAAAACCTTTTCGAGTGAAATGAAAAAGTGTTCCTAATTGAAACGAGCACTTCGGACGAAATGAAAATGTCCTTTCAGCCTATAAATGTATGAAAATGATAGAAAATGGAGATGAGGTAACTCATCTTCACGATCTCGATCTACAACAGGAATAGGTCTTCAAACATTGCTTTGATACCATGTTCAACAACACAGGTATTCCAATAGAGGACAAACACCTTCAATAACCACTCATAAAACCATATCAAAGATTAACACACCGATGTTTCGACGTGGTAAAACCCCTATGGGGAAACATCCACGACCCCAACCAATGCGACCACTTGGAGCAGTTTATTAATGCAAAAGAAAAAGATTACAAAGATATTTTACAAGAGAGTTTCTCACAATCGATGATTGAAAAATGGACCTCCATGCTTTTTAAATAGATATGATGGACCAATCGGGTGTTAATCCACGGATCAATGGCCATTAAGATCTAGGAGAGTATGAACCGCCAGATCACTCTATGCCAAGAACATATCGTGATTGTCGTATTTCCTAACTACAAATGCATACTAATTCATACTAAAAAAACACACTAAGAAGCACACTTTTACCTAACGACATATTAGACCAAGTAGATCTTAACTAACTCCTAAGTGTCTAAATATCCTAACAATTTTTAGGTTTAAGTTTATACCTACTAGAGGTTTTTATGGTCTCATTTGTACCCAATAGTTGACATTTATGCTCGGTGGGTGTTTTTGTGCATTGCTTTGTTCCCTATACTTCTAAGGCCTAATCTATGCCCAACATTTATTACAAAGTTAGGTGTCTTTTAAAAATTTTATAAGCCAACAAAAATATAATGGGTAAAAGTGACCTCTCTCCATTGGAAATGGGTATTTTTTGGGTAAAAATGGATGATAAGAGAAAGTCATGCATGGAATGTGACCTATAAATATTCTTATAAATTTGGATTTATTGATGGATAAAATTATGTGCACACTTATTTAGGAATATTCTATGATGAACTTCATAATCAATGAATCAATAATAAAGAATAAAGAATCCATAATAAAAGTGTAGAGCAAAGATTAATATCTCTTGATCTTGATAGAAGTTGTGGTCGTGATCAACACATATAGGAAATTTGTGGTGAAATATCTTCAAAATTGATAGAGGGATGCACAAGAGTGTATAGTAAGAACCTTGACAAACACAACCCCTGATCCTTGTAGCATTTCCTAGAGGAGGGAAAACTAATGTTTCTTTTTTCAAACATATAAAATAAATATATTATAGTTTAATGAATACATTTTTCTATTATCATATATGGTTTTATACTTTATCAATTTTTTTTCCAAGACTTCACAATGTTTTATAATTTAGTTAAAGATTTGCTAATTCTTAAAAAATAGTTAAAGATTTGTTATTTCTTAAAAATTTATGTGCTACTAACATAATGGTTTATTGGTTGCTCTTTTAATATCCTTATTTCTTGGTCTTCAAAAAATAAAAAATATCTCTATGTACGTAGTGGTTCCTTCTACTAGCATAATGGTTGATTGGTTCCTTCTACTAACATAATGGTTGATTGGTTGCCCTCTAAATATGTTGCTTGGATTTCAAAATATAAATATCTCTCTTCCACTTGAAATTGTTTTTGTGACATAAATGAACAATTAAATGTTATCTCTAACCATTTTTTTTAATTTGATAAACTTTTCAACTTTAAAATTTAAATTATACATTATTGTCAACCATTTATTTTGATTTTAATTTCACTTAATAATCTTCTTAAAATTTGATTTCAAATTCAACATAAGATAAATTGTAAGTATCACTATTACTTGTAGCTACATTGAGAGTAGTGAGGTGCATCTACAACTTAACTAGATGTGGACAATTAAGAAAAACTACAATCAAAACACCAACTCTAAGTCCTTGCACATTTCCATTCCACATTTCAATAAGACATCTATGTTGCTATTGTGTATGTCAGAAACCAAAATAACAAAATACATTTCTTTTGTCTATTCTTCTTTGAAAAAAATATTATTTGATTTTATTAGTCATGAATTGTTAAATTCTACTATGACTTATGTCAAACATTTAACAAACTCTGATTTCAACCTCCAATAAACTTCAATAGTGATGCAATAAACTTAACAACATTCTACTGCACTTTATGAGCATAAATACATTGACTGAGCAAACTGAAAATCAGCAATGGAAATAAACAAACAATAGACAACATTCAACCATGAATTTGACACAAATTTTTGGGCAATGCCCTTGGGAAAACCTTGAAGGGAAAACCAACCAAGGAGAGATTCTTCTTATTGAGCTCACAGAAATTTTCAGAGATTACAACAATAACAAATTTCCAGAAAACAATTCCAATACTCATCTCACTTTCCAAGCACAATATCCTCCTAAAAAACAATGCCAAACTGTCTTGAAAAATGTACCACTTCTATACGACCAACTCTAAAATCTGCCTCAAAAATCGTGATTGAGCTCTGTTTTACTTTTAGTACAAACTATATAGATTCTTCCTACAACAAATGCCTCGAAAATAATGCCCTGGTCTCCTACCTTGATTTCTGTCCATAAAAAACTGCTATATGACTGTTGAATCCATACCGTAAGACCTCCTCTAATGTTGTATGGTGTTGTCATCATAAATGCTAAATTTATTGGGATGTGTGCCCTCTATTCTCCTTAGGATGCATGCCAATCCTATTTTTTCTTATTCTCTTCTTCCTTTAAACTCAAACCCTCTCTTGGAATGTGTGCCTCTTCACATTCCCCTCAACCTCTCCTTAAAAAGTGTGCCCCATCTCCATCAAGTGTTTCCTTTATTCACTCATTAATGAGTAACTGCCCTATCCCTAGATCTCCAAAAAGATAGACGGTCAAGATTAGATCTTTCCCTCTCGAGATCAATGGTCGTGACTCAATATTCCATTGATTTCACTTAAATCACTTAAATGAACCACACTTCATAAAGTCACTTTTACACATTAAATATTAAAAGGCCCAACTTTGATTTATAAAATCACTTTATAAAGTCACTTTATATACTCACTTTATAAAGTCCCTTAAGAGATACATTTGCTTGACTACTTCTTCATGCTAGGCACCACCAATGTAGAAGTAGCTCTAAGCTACAAAAACTAACACTCCCTCTTATGAGGGAGGTACTTATGGAACCTCCACCAAAATATGCCTCCAATCCCATCATCTCATCCACTCTTGTAGTTTTTCCCTACGAACTAGAAACCTTTGCTCCCTTTGAGCTGGAATCCACTGCTGCTAGCTGTGTTGAACTTTGATATGGAGACCTGTCAATCCAAGACATGTGCCTAGGAGTCTCCTTACTCCTCTGAGAATCCAACTGTTTCAGCTCATACCTTCTGAGTTCTATAAGAGTACTGGAGGATGCCCAAGTCCCCGATATCAACTCACTCTTTCGATCAACCTACTCACTCTTAAACACTGACAAAGATTGTGAATCCAAGAATCCATTGGATCCAACCACAGGCTATCCCAACAACTTGTGTAACCTCTCATGTTGGACACCAAGCAATATTGTTGTGTCAGAAGTAGCTCCTTCTGGATATAGAAACACAAATCCACAGTAAAACACAAATCCACATCCATCAACCTACAAAGCTGACACTGAAAGTAAATTTACTGGCATCTCTGGAACAAAAAACACGTTGACCAACTCCAAAAAACCTCCCGATTCCAAATGGAATCTCATGCTTCCAACCCCTTTCATTGAAAATATGATGTTAGATCCACAACCCACATAACAGTTTGAGTCTTTCTCTAAAACATTGAGGAACGCATACCTCATTCCCATCATATTCCAAGATGAACCACTTTCCACAAACCACACTCCAATGTCCCCAAAATATTCACTACCACTTCTTTAAAGGCCAATCATCAAAGAAAATTCCCTCTTGGACTTCTCAGTAAACTCAACAACCTTAGTTGAAGCTGATACCTATGGTTCCTTGTTCTTCTTCTTGTTCAAACATTGACCAATGTAGTGGCTAGTCTTGTGACATGCAAAGAATTTCACTTTTCTCATGTCCTTCCTCTTATTCTTTGCTCTTTTCCACAAGAGAAACATTTTGCTCGTCTACACCACCCTCTTCCTTCTCCTTATCTCTACTCTAAGAACCATTCTGGATCTCCTCTTGAGTAAATTCATCCCATATTTTGATCCAATTTGGGATATTCTCTCTCCCCACCACACACTTCATGAAAACACCCCACTCTTTGGTGCACCCCTTCTGGGCTATGTGCATCAACTCTGAGTTTGGAATAATCTCCCCTACAACTTCCAAATCATCCTTCACCTGTCTAAGTTGAGTGATATAGGAGGCCACACTCCCTCCCTTGGCCATACTAATGCAATGGAGATTGTCCCTCGAGGCCATCTTCTTGTTCTCTTTCATTCTCTCATACAAGTTTGTTAGTGCAACCCACATCTCCTTGGATTTCATCTTCTCATCCAAATGTGGAATTAAGTGGTCTCTCACTCCATCCAAGATTATCCTTTCCACCCTTGATTCCTTCACCTCATGGAGGTATAGTCAAATGGGATATGATATAGGCACTTTCATGGTGGTACTTAAAAACATCAACAACTTGTTCTCCCCAAGAATAACTACAATCCTCACCTTCCATTTCAGGTAGTTGGATATTCCCTCCAACCTATCCTCATACTTGGGACTAGAAGTCATCCTTGTCCAGCTAAAAAAGACCCTTTCTTCCACTTCTTCTTCCAATAAAAACCCCTACAAATCACACTATGCAAGTGCCAAACTCTGTCCACTGAACCTCAGAGCCCAAGCTCTGATACCATGCTGAAATTTCACCTAAAACTAGGCAAACACTTAGTAAAATTTGATTTGAACCTCCAATAAACTTTAGCTGTAATGAAACAAACTCAACAACATTCAATAGTGACTTATGAGCATAAATACAATTACTAAGAAAACTTAAATTTAACAACGAAAAATAAAATAACAATAGACAACATTCAACCACATTTAACACAAGGATTTTCTGGGCAATGCCCTTGGAAAAACCCTGAAGGGAAAACCAGCCAAGGAGAGATTCTTCTTATCGAGCTCGTAGAAATTTTTAGATATTACAACAATACATTTTTTTCTGCAAACAATGACAATACTTATCTCACTCTCCAATCATAATATCCTCCTCAAAAATAGTTCCAAAGTTGTCTTGAAAAATGTGCCATTGTTGTATGACCTGTACAACCCTGTACTATAAGCATCAACTCTAAAAAATACCTCAAAAATAATGCCTGAGCTTTGTTGTACTTTTAGTACAAACTATATGAATTCTTCTTACAACAAATGCCTAAAAAATCATGCCTTTGTCTCCTGCCTCGATTTCTGTCCATAAAAAACTGTTGTATGGATGTTGAATCCATATTTTACAACCTCCTTTAATGATGTATGATATTGTTGTCATAAATGATGAATTTCTTGGGATGTGTGACCCTTATTCTCCTTGGGATGTGTGTGAATCCTCTTGCTTCTTCTTTTCTTCTTCCTTTCAACTCAAATCCTCTCTTGGAAAGTGTGCCTCTTCACATTCCCCTCAACCTCTCTTTGAAAAGTGCACCCCATATCCCTCAAGTGATGCCTTTATTCACTCATTAATGAGTAAATTCCCTAACCCTAGATCTCTAAAGAGATAAATGATCAAGATTAGATCTTTCCCTCTCAAGATCAATGATCATGAATAAATGTTTTGTTGAGTTCATTTAAATCACTTAAGTCACCCACACTTCAAGAAGTTACTTCTACCCATTAAATACTAAAAGGCCCAACTTGAATTTATAAATTCACATTATAAAGTCACTTTATAAGCTTACTTTACAAAGTCACTTAAGATAGACATTTCCTTGGTCACTTCTACATGTTGGGCACCGCCAATGCAAAAGTACCTCTAAGCTACAAAAACTAACATGAATTTGCATTATTTGAACAATATAATGAGGGCACTTGAATGGAACTTTAACAACTTTTTATTCTCAATGGAGGACACTAGTGATCCATTCATTTCAAAGAACACATCTTGCACTATATCATTTCCTTGAAAGTAAAAAATATCCTCTATAATTGAGTTCTTGATTTATTCAAGACATGCTAAATAATTAATATGAGGACTTTGTTTTTTTACAATATTGATCTCATTATCCATAATGTGTAAGTTTTAAACTTTTGAAGTAAAGCAATGCATATAGATTCTTAAGAAAAACATAATTTAATCAATGGCTCATACACATAGTACAAAAAGATTTATACTGGAAACCCTTAACTAGAGAAAACCTTTCTGATATTCATTATATGGAATTTTACCATTCACCATATATACAATGTTTTTAGGTATTCCGTAGATACCAAAACCCTAATCCCTTAATCTTGTATTAATTTAGAAAATCGCTAAAAATAGCTAAATGCGCTAAAAATAGAAAAAAATGCCCAAAACAAAATTTGGGCCACTGCCCCAAACCTCGTCGACCCCAAGCTGCGCATAACCAAGGGGGGCCATACCTACCCCCGGGAACCCCCCTAGGAAGTGCCCGACACACTACTAGAGGGATTTCCAGACACAATTGTCGAATCTGACATGCCCACACACACACATGCAAAGAATATAACACATACCCAACATTCTCCCACTTGTTGTTTTCTTTGCATCTAGGGGTCCACAATATTATATAGTCAACAATCCAGGGTAGCAATTCCCATTGTTACTCTACACCAGGAGAACTTTTCTGTGCTCATAGATTTTGTCAATGAATCTGCAACATTCTTCAAAGTGTCAACCTTTTCCAGCAACACCTTCTTTTCCTCAACCATGTCTCTCACAAAGTGATACTGAACATCATTATGATTTTTCTTTGAATGATAAGATGGATTCTTTGCCAAGAATATTGCACTCTGACTATCACAATCTAATCTCACTGCTTGTTGTACCAACCCAATACCTGAACACAATATATGTAACCATACTGCTTCCTTTCTTGCATGAGTGGCTACCATGTATTCATCTTTTGTAGTTGAGAGTGCCACTACAACCTGTCTTTTTCTCATCCAACCGATTGCTCCTCCAAATCAGTTAAACACATACCCACTTGTAGATCATATGAAATCCATATCTCCAACCCAATCTACATCAACAAAGCCATGTATGTCCACCACTCTGTCCATTCCTGGTCTTCCTTGGTATCACAATCCATAATTGGTAGCGCCATGCAAATACCTGAAGACCCTCTTTATTGTTGTCCAATGCTCCTTCCCTGGTTTTGACATATACCTGACCAAAACTCCCACTGCATGTGCAATGTTCGGTCTAGTACAGAACGTTGCATACATCAAATTTCCAACTGCACTGACATACAAAACATGGGACATGTCCTCTTCTTCTTCCTGTGTCTTGGGACATTGATTTGCATGTAAATTTACACCTAAAGGAATAGGTGTTAGAATATAACGTATGTGCTCATTTTACCATTGACAATATCTCTATTGTCACCCAACCATAGGCCGAAGCCACCCTCCGATCACCTTAACCTTGACATAGAATCACTCTGGAAGAAAACCCTAGGCTAGATAGCCAAAAAATGGTAGCACACCTTTCCCCAAGGATAGCACATCAAACAAGATTTGATCAGATAGTCCAAACCCTAACCAAGAGATAGTCCAAGCCAAACGTGATCTTCTAGTTGTAGTAGCTGCAATGGCAGCTCTCCTCCAAAATTGTGCACAAAACTAGGCACTGCAGTGTGCACAATTTCTGCTCTGCAATTCTGAGATTGCCTACCAGAATGAAGACTGGCCTCCTATATTTATACTAAATCTGGAAAACTGCTTGGGCCGACTTCTCATTCTGGGTGCCTATTTACTTAGTATATAATATTTCTTTTAGCCAAATTCTTCTCTTGGAGGCTAATAACCTAATACACGTTATCCTCTTGAGTTGACTTGTCTTCTAGGGTTATTAGCCAACTAATTAGGTTTCTTCTTGCTTCCTGAAATATTCTATTATCGCCAGGTTTACACATGGAGGTAAATACCTCCCGCAACTATCATAATATCAACAATAGGAACCTTGAACGATTTACTTCCATGCATATTAAACCTCTACAATATCATCTAAACATATTTTCTTTGATTCAACCAGAGTTTCTTGTTAGCACTATCTCTTTTAATTTCCATTTCCATAATGAATTTAGCAACACCGAGATCCTTCATGTCAAATTTGGAGGATAACTGCGATTTCACCTCCTTGATAACATCCACGTTATTTCCTACCAACAACATGTCATCAACATACAACACTACATAAATGAAGTGATTACCAACCTACTTGGAATATACACCTCCTTGACAACATCCATGTTATTTCCTACCAACAACATGTCACCAACATACAACACTACATAAATGAAGTGATTACCAACCTACTTGGAATATACACAGTGATCAGCCCTGCTGCTCACAAATCCCAATCCAAGGATGTATGTGTCAAAATTTTGATACCACATCCTAGGTGATTGCTTCAGACCATATAGTGACTTCTTTAGCTTACATACCAGCTCTTTATTTCCCTTCACTACAAAGCCTTCTGGCTGCTTCATGTATATTTCTTCTTCCAGATCCCCATGTAGGAATGTTGTCTTCACATCCATCTGTTCAACTTTAATATCAAAAGAAGCATCAATAAATAAAATAAATGTAATAGAATTTAACTTAGCAATAGGAGAAAAAATCTCACCAAAGTCAATTCCCTCTACCTGGGAATAACCTTTTGCTACTAACCGAGCTTTGTATTTCTCCACTTTTCCTTCTGCATTAAACTTCTTCTTAAACAACCATTT
>SNQJ01S0017347.1:88737-114323 GCA_010110895.2 Picea sitchensis | reverse complement strand
TCTCCACTTTTCCTTCTGCATTAAACTTCTTCTTAAACAACCATTTGCTACCAACATATTTTCTTCCAGCTGGAAACTCAACTATATCCCATGCCTCATTCTTATCCAAGGCATCCATTTCTTCAACCATTGACTTCTTCCAGAGTTTACTATCCTCTGAATTCACTGCTTCCTTGACAGTTTTGGGATCATCATCAGTAATAGATAAAGCAAAATTGGAATGGAAATCATGTGGACTATACCTTTCCGGTTGCCTTCTTTCTCTCACTGATCTCCTCAATAATGGGGTATGAGGTTCTTCTTCTTCTTCTGCTTCATCTTCTTTAGATGATTCAAATTTTTCATCATCCAACTCCAACTCTATTTTCTCAAGTTCTTCTGGCCTTGGTAGGAATTCCTGTTTGGAAAAATCTTTACCTCTCTGAAAACAACATCTCGACTGTAAACAATCTTCTTGGTTTATAGGTTCCAAATCTTATAACCTTTCACACCATCCTTATAACTAATAAAGGTACACTTTTCAGACTTTTTATCCAGCTTACTCCTATTTTCCTTTGGAACATGTACATAAGCATCACAACCAAACACTCTAAGATTTTGAAGAGAGGGTTTCGTTGCATTCCATAACTCGTGTGGAGTTTTATCATCCAAGGATGATGAGGGTGATCGATTGACTAGGTAACATGTTGTACCCACTACCTCTGCCCAGAATTCGTGTCCTAACTCGGCACTGTTGAGAATGCTCCTTTCTTTTTCCACTACTATCATGTTCATCCTTTCTGCAACTCCATTATGATGAGGAGTGTATGAAGTAGTCTTGTGCCTAGCTATACCACTCTTATTACAAAATTCTTCAAATTCATTTTCATAGAATTCTCCACCATTATTTGTTCTCAATACTTTTATTTTCTTCTCTGTCTAATTTTCTACCAGATCCTTAAACTCTTTAAATTTATCAAATACCTCAGATTTATTTCTAATAAAATAAATCCATGTGTTCCTTGAGAAATAATCTATGAATGAAACATAATACATAGACTTACCTAGTGATGGAACAACCACAGGTCCAAACACATCACTGTGTATCAAATCTAAGATCCCCTTTGCTCTTGTAGCACCAGATGAGAATCTTACTCAATTCTGTTTACCATACATGCAATGTTCACAGAAATAAAAATCCAGAATGAAATTAGCCATACCTTCAACCATACCTTTACTATGTAGTGTTCAAAGGACCTTTTCTCCAATATGCCCCAATCTTTGATGCCACAACATGGTCTTCCTTTTCTGGGATAGTATTGGTCTTGTCTCCTTCATTTCTTTCCTCAAGGATAACATAACTGCTACACCCATTAGTATAAGTGCTTCCCAACAACTTGTACAGAGTTCCACACTGAAATCCTCTCATCAACACCATTTCTCCTCGTACCATCTTGCAAGTTTTCTTTCCAAATATAATATTCACTCCCACATCATCCAACTTGCTTATAGATATTAGACTCCTGGATAGTTTTGGAATGTGCAGAACCATAGGGAGAGTTCTAATCCTTCCATATTTTAGCAACAACTTAACCCTTCCACGTCCTATGATATTGCATGTCAAGTCATCTCCTAGAAATACATCACCACCATCGTATTTTTCATATTCAGAGAACCACACCCTATGAGGAGTCATATGGTATGACGCACCTAAGTCAATTAACCATACATCATGATCTGCATGTGTAGCTGTAGATGCCAAGTAAACATCACCTCCTTCTTTAGTGGAGGTTTTCGCCTCTATGGAAGAGGTACTATTAGGCCCCTTTGGTTTATCAACCTTCTTAGACTTGCAATCTTTCTTATAATGCCCAGTTTTACCACACTTCCAACATTTCCTCAAAGATTTTCCTAGAGATTTAGATCTACCTGTAGATTTCGATCTCCCCCCGAAGACTTACTAGAATAACTATCTTCGGTATGACCTCTTACAAATAAAGCATCTGTGCTATGACCATCCATGATTTTCCACCTCATCTCTTCAAATAAAAAGGATGCAACTACATCCTCATACTTCAATGTAGATTGAGTGGTACTAACAATTGCTACAACCAGATTATCCCAAGAGTCTGGAAAAGAACATAACAAAGTAATACACTTATCTTCTTCTGCAATCATAATCTTAATAGATACAAGTTGACTTACCAGAGTATTAAAGGCATTTAGATGTTCTATCACATAATCTCCATCTTCCATCCTAAAATGATACAACTTATTTCGAAGAAACAACTTGTTTACCAGGGACTTTGATTGATACAAATTCCCTAAATTATCCCATAGTTCCTTGGTTGTAGATTCTCCTGAGACATTCAACAACATTGAATCTGCCAGATAAAGTCGAATAGTACTCCATGTTCTTCTGTCCAAATTATCCCAATATTCCTTCAACATACCACTAGGTGGTGTACTAGTAGTTTTTGTACTAGTAGGTTGTGTACCAATCAACTATTTGCCAGTAGGCTGTGTACTAGGATCCACAACAATCCATTGTTCTTTGTCTACAAGAAGTTACTCCATCTTGAGCTTCCATAGCTAAATTTTTTATCATTGAACTTCACTATCTTGATTCTAGATGAGCTCACCATTCCTCTTCCTATACTCGAATCTCCACTGCAAAATCTCCCACTAAACCAAGGTTTACCACAGACCCAATATAAAATTGATCTATCAAGACCGAGCCAAGCCCTCAACAACAAAGGCATCCCTCTGAAGCCAAAAACGAGCTATGATACCACATGTATGTTTTAAACCTGTGAAGTAGAGCAATGCATATAAATTCTTAAGAAAAACAAAATTTAATCAATGGCTCATACAGAGAGTACACAAAGATTTATACCAGAAACCCTCAACCGAGGAAAACCTTTCTTATATTCATTATATGGAATTTCACCATTCACCATATAATATATACAATGTTTTTTGGTATTCCGTAAATACCAAAACCCTAATCCCTTAATCTAGGATTAATTTAGAAAACTGGTAAAAATAGCAAAATCTGCTAAAAATAGCAAAAACCACCCAAAAATGACACAAAGAGCACTACTAGAGGGATCATCAGATGCAATTGTAAAATCTGACACGCCCACACACACACATGCAAAGAATATAACACATACCCAACATATTGATAATCCAAATTGGATTGAGAAAAAAATGAAATAACACATTATTATAGAGATAAAACAAGAAGTAATATTAAAAGCAAGGTATTACTATGAAAACCAAATTTTGTTAATGAATCAAATGGTGAAAAACACTACTAGTGCATAGAAATTGTGGCATTTTATCTTTGAGAAGATATGGGATAACTATTGCATACACACTTTCTTTTTGGTGTTATTTGGATCATTACAAATATTATTCCAAGATCTATGTGTGTTTCATCTTTGGTCATTATAAATCGAAAAACCATGAAAATCACCAAAAATGCATGGGAAGGGCCCAAAAATTGCATCAAAAGTTTGGGACATGTAAAGCTATTCTAAATCTGACAAGGTTCATGACTATTTGCGAGATGGTGGAAAACCCAAAGGGCCACTTGGATCATTCGTTCTCCATGGGAAGAAATTGTCTCCATTGCATTAAGTTCATGGATAAGATGGGAAAATTTTTGTTGATTTAAGTTCATGGTAAACCAATTGCCCTATTGAAGTAGATTCCCTACGTAGAAAACTCAGTAGAGTTGTATGTTCCACTAGTGAGTACTCTTTATCTTGGTGTCCATGATTTTATTCACTATATCTTGTTCAATGTATTCAAGTTTGATCTCTGTAGGGGCCAAGTGATTTTCCACCTTTAAGTTGTCCAATAGAGGAAAAAAGTATAGTTAATGAAGCTCCACATTAAATACATGGTGTAAGTTGAGGAATGGTGGAATATCCAATTCAAAAGCATTCTCACCCACAACCTTGGAGATAGTGTAAGGACCATACCAAAGTGGTCTAAGCTTCCTATGGGGGGCCATGAGTTGCTCATTTTTCAAGTGCAACCATATGTTATCACCAATCTAAAACTTGTGTGGAACCCTACATTGATTTACAACCTAAAGGCATGAAGGCATGAAGTCATCCCTCCAAGCCCATGAATTTTCTGTTGGAGGATAGGAGTTATGCTGAATCTACACACAACTTCTTTTTGGAGGAAAACCACTTGGAGATTCTCTTCAAGGTTCACAGTGAAGTGGAAGACATAAAATTTCGAATCGATCAACTGGACCCAAAATTCTTTCTATTGTTGGCTTTGTGTGCTAGCCCGTCTAAGAAGCGTCCTGATTTGGACTTAACACGATTCACCCAAACATCCCAATTCCCTTGCTACCCAGTCACATGGCATCTCCTCTAGATGAACATGTTTATTGCTCAGTATAGTTTATGATCGTTGCCCTCTAGTTAGTTTTTTCTTGCAGACTCATTGCTTTGGTGGTGTCTTGATGTTGATACTTTTTTTATAATTCCTGTATTCACATTGAAAATACACTGAACATTTTTTTACAAGTCTTGTATTCACACTGAACATTTGCAGCTTTCATTTCTGACTCTATGTGGTTATCTAATTTCTTATCTAATTTTTGAACCACATGGACGAGCTAGGTTGGTTTTCTTTCATGGCAACCCACACTCACACTCACGAAGGTTGTAAGTATGCAATTTATGTTTTCTAGAAGGTAACACAATAATTTTTTCTTACATAAAAAATAATAATTATAATAATGTAGTTTTAAGATCGGAGGGATAGGAAAGAGAAAGCACCTTGGGCTCGCACACATACATACATATATACCTAGAGGTAGCTTCGAACATGGATGGTAAAGCACAAGAAAGCGTAAAGAGACAGATACAGTGGAAAGGTTGGTAAAGCACAAACAAGTCCAAAGAGATTTCCTTGTTTGTGTGATAAGGGATCTTCTCTATATAATGATTTGACTGCTTAGTTTATGGAGGTGTATAATCCTACTCCTCATATTTTGAACCAGTGACCCTTTGAGGAGGAAACATTCTTTCATATTCTTTAAACAAGGGAAGAAATTATGTTTTCATATTCTTTAAACAAGGGAAGAAATTATGCTTATGTTGAGAAAGAAAACATATAACCATAATATGCAATGATTTGATTTCTTAATTTATGGAGGTGTATAAGCCTACTCCTTGGGTTTTGACCCTCTAACCTACTAGGAAGAAATACCCTCTCATATTCTTTCTTAATACACATGTAGAATATGCAATGATTTGACTGCTTAATTTATGGAGGTGTATAAGCCTACTCCTCGGGTTTTGACCCTCTAACCTACTAGGAGGAAACACCCTCTCATATTATTTCTTAATACACATGCAACATATGCAATGGTTTGACTGCTTAATCTATGGAGGTGTATAAGCCTACTCCTCGGGTTTTGACCCTCTAACCGACTAGGAGGAAACACCCTCTCATATTCTTTCTTAATACACATGCAGAATATGCAATGATTTGACTGCTTAATTTATGGAGGTGTATAATCCTACTCCTCGAGTTTTGACTCTCTAACCTTATAGGAGGAAACACCCTCTCATATTCTTTAAATAAGGGAAGAGTTTATATTTATGTTGAAAAAGAAAACATATAACCATAATTTATTCAATATAGGATCAATGCATACTATATAATTATTTGACTATTTGGTTTATGGAGGTGTATAAGCCTACACCTCCATACCCCTCTAGTTTTGAACGTGTGACCTTCAAGGATGCAACATCCTCTCATATTCTTTAAATAAAGAAAAAAATTATGTTTATGTTAACAAAGAAAACATATAACCATAATTTATTCAATATAAGATCAATGCCTTTGATACATTTCATAATACACATGTAGAATATGTGTAAAATGAAGAAGTGAGGACATGGCCTATGCTAAGGATGAAGATGACTCTAAAAAAATTGATGATAGTTGTAAGGGATTTAAATGTAACTGAATGAAGTTCAGAGATATAATACTTACACATTTATTTTTATAAAATTTACATAATTTACCGATATTTTTTAAATATATATTATTTTAACAAGCATGATACTTAAGTTCGTGTTATTTACATAAGTCATGGTAGTTATTGTTTTTATTAAAACATGAGTTTGTATTTTACTCTTTATTTTTTTATATATACATTTTCTTTTTCTTTTTCTATTTATTTATTTACCTAAATAAATAAATACAATATATATATGAATGCATTTTCTATTAAATTATTAAATTAAACGTTTCAATTTTTTATTTATACTTTCATTATTATTATTATTATGTAGTTTCACCTCAATATAGTTATCATAACATTTACATTTAATATTATCAAAATATTTTAGTTTTCATAACATTTATAATTAATATTATTAAAATATTTTTTTTATGGTTCAAATTCTAAATTTTATAAAAACTATATTCATAATTTTCTATAATCGTGTGTATAATGTTTAAAAAACAATTGAAGTAACACATAATGAAAATTTATTTTCATTTCCATTAAAATAATTAAGATTGGCCTCTTTTTAGAATTCAACGAATGTATCTTATAGTGAACCAACTTAGTCACTTAAAACCTTCATTGCTAAGTAAGGATAAGTTGATACCATTCATTTTAAAGGTTTTGACAGGTTGCATCGAAACAAAGTCATAGGAAAAGTTCCCAAATCCTTTGGGAAATTGTTTTGTGGTGGGATTTTTTAATCTTGAAAATATCTTCTTTAATAGAACTATTCCTTTGAGCTTAGCTTTGTTTCTAGAATTCAATGATGGGATCTTGTAACAAACCAATTTAGTGTAGGGATTCCACTTTTATTAATTAATTTCACAAAGTTATACTTGTTTTTTAATAAAAACTAAAAAGTTATTTTAATCTCTCAACAAAAGAAGAACCAACCATAGTGTGGTTGTTTTGATTTCTAACGATACTTTCTAGCTAACTGTTGACGGGCAAAATAGTCCATCCATTAACTGGAAGAGTGGAACCGGTCCGGGGTTGTCTAAATAACCCAAGTCGTTTGGTATGAACCACCCTGACGAGTTTAACGGCTCCATTGGCCACTCTGAGGTCTCGTAAGGAAACCAAAGAGAAAGTGATTTGAGCTAAATAATCTAAACTAAGGAAACTAGAAACTAATAAAACAAACTAAAATAAACTAATCTAACTAAATAAAAGAAATCAAACTAAAATAGAGGAAACTAGAAGCTAGAAACTAATAAAACAAAGCTTAACTTAACTATACTAATCTAACTATAAACTACTAACTATTATTATAATAACTCAAATCAACTATTTGAGTTATTATAATCATTCCTTATTCTGGAAGTATACATTATGGACAAATTACAGTTGACACTTGCCAAAACTCATGTGTTGTTGCCCTAAAAGACAACCAAGGGTCTCTTTTGTCTTTTTTATGTTTTCATGAAGCAGAGGAAGAGGCCTAGCTGAAATTAAACAATCCTAATCATAAAATCTAACTAAACTACTAATTAAATCGTCAAATAACATATAACTAATTAACCTGGAAGCGGCTCCCAGAGTTTGCCACGTGTATGATGATGAGCCGTAAAAGAAATTTGGTTGGAGGAAGAAGTCACACCATTTAGCCCTTAAGCTACTTGCAAAGGGATCAACTATAATGCTTCCTGAAGTTAATTCACAGGGACAAACAAGACATAAAATAAATCATAACAATCTTTAGATTACGAATTTATGCAAGAAGGAAACCCTCTTTGTCTGACAAAATTCATATATGTATAAATTCATAAAGAAGTCAAAGCTATCATTTATAAACTAAATCCTTTAACTATTACGTCTTTTATCAAATTAGATAACAAGAATGCATAAAAATAAAGAAATTATATCACTTAGATTGATTTGGACGACAAGTGATACTAAACCCGGAGAGCCAAAATGATGTACAAAACTTAGAACAAAAGTGTCAATGTATTGAGAAGCAAAAGCTATAACAAGCCATCAGATTACCTTCGGTTTGAATCAAGATCACATATCCTTTTTCTCCCCAAATTTGAGGATTCATGATTATTACAAAATCGTGAGTTTAAATAAGTTTTCACAATGTAAAACATCCTTGTGAGAAATGATAACTTGATTTTACAAAATCAGAGTCATCCCAAAATCCCATAAACTAAGTAACTAAAAAAGAATACAAAGTAAAATATGTAGATCATCCTCTAACTGCCCATAATATCCGTTTGAAAATTCGAATTTCCCTGCAATAGATACCAGAATCAGGTTAGAAGATTGTTTTATTCAAAAAAATAATAAAGCAAAAGATTAATAATAATACATTGTTAAAGTAAAAAAAAAAAAAAAAAAAAAAAAAAAAAAAAAAAATTTAAAATCAAATCAAATCAAACTTAATCACTTTGCAATACTCAACGGATTACTAATGATTAGATCAAATAAAAACAAAAATCATACAATTGGGACAGAGTAGAGATACAATCGATACAAAGTAGGAATGCTCTGTTTTTCCAATCGTTCTAAAAATCGAACCAAATCTTATGAGAAGGTTCCAAGAATGCCATCAATAACAAACAGAAATCGTATGGGATGCAAACCATCATTATCATATGATTCATATCATTACCAACATACAAAGCATTAACGATTTCACACAACGCTGTATCCATAGAATCCAACAACAGTTTTCATTTGTTATGTAATTTCAAATAATCCACAAGTAGTTCCAACGTGTCATTAATTAAAATCACAATAGCATATTGATATCATTCACGATGCATAAGATTGCGCCGAAGGTAATGAACTAACTCCACAAATATGGAGTTCAAAGCTTCCCGTTAGATCACTCTCTGATACGTCACACCGGTTTATTGAGAACCGTAGCGAGACATTTTAAATTATAGACACAAATCAAAAGATTTGATACAATCCAACCATTCCTGTCCGAATCAAACATTTGTTATCATTAGAATACAACTCACATTGTAACAACTATTATCCATTCGGGGAATTTGAGTTTTTGAAACAAATCACACATATGAATTAGTCTCAACATAGAAATTGAATTAGCACGATCGGCAATTTACTCATCATTATGCATGCACCAAGATATAATCAAATCGACAGAGATACCCGCTTTATGTTACAAGAATAGAAAGTATATGAAATAACAAAACATTCAAGTTAAGTTATAGTGAATCAAACCAAATCTAATCACAACCAATCGAGAAATCGATAATCAAAACTTATACATGACAGAGCAATTCAAAGTATAAGCGAACGTGACCTTTGTATAAAGAGGATAATTATACCATTCAGGTGTTGCGACTATGTCAATCTTGAATTGACCAATGCAGTAGCAGACTCAACGTTTAGATTATTTGATCCAGTGATCCGTTGATTTTTATCAATGGAACGCCCTTTTGCATCCTGACTAGTAAGCAATGCCACTTGTTTTCCAAATTGTGTGAATTTTTTGATAGTTACAATTTCCAAGGACATCAAACAATATTTCTCTAACCACTGTCCGTACTGATCACAAGGTGAAGCAACATTTTGAGCAGAAGGGGGGTTTTTATGATTCCCTGAGGGTTTCATGAGATAGCTTGATACCCGGATAGTGGAATTATCCTAAGACGGAGAACCGATTATCTCTGAAATCACAAGGAGTTTCCCTTACCAATGACTAGAAAATGCTCAATACTTTCGAGTCGAGTCCTCTTGATCATGGCGGAGCTCTGTCTTGGCGAGGGCAGACCTATTTCTCTCCATCGCAATCATCCTTGCGTTGTTCTGTTTCTAGCAGTCTTTAGCCTAGCCTTTGTGGTTATGGGCTTAGGTTCATTAGTCACAGCCATGGAAATTGAATTAGATGAATTGGAATTAGAACTTAAGTTAAATTAGTAAAAACAGCGTAGAGATGCAGTGAATTTACTCTCCGGATACCACGGCTTATCGACTGTGGAGGACTTGATTCCTCGAAACCATTACGGTTGAGAATCCCGGGGCCAGGAATCTCGCGTAAACCAAGTTCATAAACAACCCGACATTTTAATCAATCCAACATGGAAAGTAGTCTCAGGCTGGCTTCTCTTATACTTCTTAGCCATTTTAAATAAACCTCGGTGCAAATAGTGCGGCATAATAAGTTCGAAACCCATAAAGCACCATCAACAATCGTGAAGCGAGAAAACAAATCCATGCTGCTTTCACAGAAATGACAAATTGTAGGGATCATCAATAGATCATGCGATTAGGGTTTCAACATTTTCGCAGGTAAACCTTTGTTGCGACCTCACTGTCAGAGGCCGAAACAACAATGTCCGCAGGACATCATTTACTGCTTTTGGACCATACGTGTAATGACGGACCGATTAGCGGTGAGAGATTGTTAAATTGATTTCAAGCTAGACATATCAACTTTGGCTCGTACGCGTCAGATGGCAGTCTGAATTGCCGAGAACAACGAATGAAACCATCGAACTTCCTTATAAGCGAAAGCCACCCGAATTCTTCAAGTTCGTTGTATGCACCATCAAATGTTAAAAGTGCTTGACATCCATTAGGTTCAGCTCTCTGGCATGAGCCATATCCTCTGTTCATGGTAGGTTTCACACAAAATGAATCAATGCACAAAGTGAATAGGATAGGCTTCACTAATTTGAATGCTTTCGATGGGGCGAAAACAACTCCGGTCGCGAAGGTGGTGGGATTACCATCACCACGTATTACATTAATGACCTGTATAGAGCTGTTTAAAACCGTAATCATTAAAACAAATGTATCAACAAGCGAGTTGGTGAATCACCAGTCCTACGTGCCATTCATCCGAGTCGGAACCAACACCTCATATGATATCAACTCGCCAAGTCTTAAGTCTAAAACCAACACAGTAACAGCATTAACTATCGATCCAACATGCCAATTCAAAATACGTTAGGTCAATGGCTTAATCACCGGAGTTTTCTTTACGCTAATACATGGCTTCGGGATGAAATGACATTCCAGCGTATGATCAACTGCGAAACGGTATGTAATTATCGATTTGAATATGATTAACTTATGTGCCTTGAAACTATTGCTATCATACCTTGTAAAATTGTCCATGCATTCGGTGCATATTACATATGTTTATATTCCAAAGCCTTAGAAAACCCATACAATCAGAATTCCTTCATATAATAATCAGTGAAATTCCAAAGCAAGGATAAAATACTGTAGTAAAATCCATTACAATTTTCATAAAGACCAAAACAGAACAATACTTTTTAATACTGAGTTTTCAGCGGTGAAATATATCCAAATCGCCGATCAAAGGTAGAGAATGCTCCAAGAACCCCATAGAATGCGTTACAACATTTTGTAATCGGATGATAAACCGATTGATCAGTAATAACTAAGAATGGCTGACAATCTAATCCAATGGAAAGAAGTGTTTTCACATGTAGGGGTGTGGCCGGGTCGAAATTGAATTGTAATTGTCGTAAAAATGAGACGAATGTTGATTAGCACAATGCGACAATGATTTGTCATGATACGTAAAGAATTGTAGGCAGCTTTTGAGAACAAATAAAAAAAAATGGATTTGAAATTTCAACAATATGAAACCTGTAGAAGCAGTTATCTCTGCCAAAAGCAATGAATTCAGATTAGGACATCAAAGAGAATTTCAACTCAAAAACAACTCTTAACCAAAAAATGTCGTACTAACATCATCCACTCCAACTATCTTTCCATGATGTTTCAAAGATGCAAACCAAAAACGATCTTTAAGATCAACAAGTCATGATTTTATCATAAAAATCTTCCAATCTTGTGGCATAGCCCACTTTCGCGCGGCCGGAAATCCATAACCTGACGAGGTTTCCATTTAACCCTCTCGGACGTCTTTATCCTGTCAGAAGCTCTAGATTAGAATAAGGACTTTCAAAAGAGTTTCATGTAATTTTTAGATTTTCATTTACCCAACATTACTTCGCTGCCAACATGCATGTTCAATACCCCAACAAAGTTACCTTAATATCAAGTAAGAATTGACCCGCTACCAGCGAGCATGTTCAGTACCCCGACGAGTTTACAAACACTTCCCACGGCTCTTTATTGACATTTTATTTTATTTTTTCTTTTGTAGATGCGTTTGAGCGGGGTGACGCCGAAAAATCTTGATATTTTTATCATATTTTTAGACCTCGCGCCGAGGAATTTGAAACCTTGTCCTTATTCATCTCTAGAAATGTTTTATTTCTAAAACAACTACTTTGACAGGGAGACATCCAATTGAGTCATTCCTTCCTTCTGGAAAAGGACGAAGCGTGAAAAGATAAATATAGTCACGACAAACTTCACTTATAGATTGAAATTAGTGAACTTCCTTCAAACAACATTTCCCAATATCATTCTTAGAAACATATCATTGATGCATGTACAATCGTTTGAAGTTATTATTTCAGCGAAGAGATTTTTTCTATGATCTATGTCTGAATGGTTCAGTGTAAAAGCATGCATAGGTTTTGAAAAACTTATAAAACACCAAAGCGATCAATCAAATCAAAACGGAAAATGAAAGCAAAACAAAATAAAAATAAAAGTAGTGTTAATATACAAAGGTGGGAATCAGACAAGTATCTTTTCGGGGCTTGGCCATTCAGGAGTAGGTTTTCAAAGCTACCCTTTCAAGATTTTAATGAGAATGAACTAGGATAACTTTTGGTAATCGGAAATGGCCCAAAATACTGATTTTGAAATTTGGGGTGTTCACCCTTCCCTTCATGTGGTTTGTCCACTTTAGAACGAGATAAAGCCTTCTTCAAAATTTCTATGAAGCAGAACTAGAATCAAACCATCTTTTAATCGAGTTGTTGTTGGTTTAGCTTATGTGGCGAGTTCTTTCTTCTAACCGTCAAGCATTGATATGGCATTCCTAAGGAGGCATTCTTTAACTATTGGATATACGTGACAGGTGGAGGTAATGAGAGAAAGAAAAAGAACATGAGGAGAGAACAAAATAGCCTTCACATATAAACAAGAAAAATGGGAGAGTTACCTATGGCGGCTTTAGGTGTTACCCTGTCATTACAGTGCATTAGAGAAATGGCTGGCGTTATGCAGGATTTTGTGATTTTTAGTCGCAGTTCTCTTGATAATGAAATCTTGATCAAGTTTTGTTGTAGTTGACTCACTGTAGGTACAGAGGTAACTAAGAATGCTTTAACTTTATTCCTTTCTCTAAGACAAAATTACTCATCTCAAGAGAGGAAAAGTATGAATGTTATCAAAGACTAGACAATCGAGGATGCCAAAACGGGTAATGATACTTGAGTTCGGAAAACAATTACGACTTGTGTTAACAGTTTTTAGCACGGTGGCTTCGGACCATCAAGTAAAATAATCATTAGTTGTCACAATATACTTGTGTTGTTGTAGCGAGGATGAAGGATTAAATAGGACCAATGATATCAAGGCCCCATTGCTGGAAAAGGAGAATCGGTATGGCAGGTTTGCAAAGGAAGAATTTGGTTTTAGGGCATACGATGCTTTTGACATATAATGCATTTTTCGGCATAAGGCATGGGCATCTCTAAAGAGTGTAAGCCAGTAATAACCGGCTCTCAAAAAACTTATGGGCAGTAGTGTCACCACCAAAATACCCACCAACTTCTCATGTGTGTAATTCCAATAAGACCTTTTATGCATCATCTTTCTCAAGACAGCGCAATAGTACTCCATCAAAATTTTGAAGAAACAGTACACCGTTAACTAGATGAAAGAAGGCGGACTTTAGTCTCAAAGCTCATCTCTTTCGCCGAAGTCAAGATGGCGGGGTGCTGATCAGCATGTTGAAGGTAGTGTCTAATGCTCACGTCGTACCGAGAGCTCGGGAAGTTTGCACGCAACAAATCGGTGCGGTCTAGGTGTTGTTTTAGATGCGGCGTATCGCTATCTTCTTTTTGTTGGTTTGAATCAACTACCAATTTACATAACCATTGGCCTCTCACGATCTGCGTTAGGGTGATCTCTAAAGATCAAATTCCTACAAAAAGGTGACCCAGTTGGCTCTTTCTCTCTTAACTCCTTTTACTGGCACAAGTTCCCTAGCGGCGGGGATAAAGGGACAATGATCTTAAGATGTGACTTCAAAGATAAAAGTCGAATGCTTGAAGCGCTTTGAAGGCGGCGTAGGCTTGCCGGAAATCAACTTGGCCAGATAATTAAGTTACAACACACTGAAAGAAAGAAAGAGCTCATAAAATGATGGTGCCGTTATTCTCGAGAATTCTTTGAAGTAAGATTGCGAAACAAAGGAGCGATCGGAGGCAAAAGTATAAAGTGTGAAGTCTTGAGAGAAATCGAAGCTCATGAGAGGCCAGAGCATCGATTATAGCCTTCTTTATATCCCATTGAAATCTTGGTTTTCAGTAGGTCCCCAGTGATATTGGGCGTCTTTCTTAATTATTTTCTGCAAGGGTCTGACCATTTAGGAGAAGTTGGGGACAAATATTCTTACGAAGTTAATCTGGCCTAGGATTGCATGGATTTCTTGGAAGAAGGAGGGGGAAGTTTAGCGGCACAGGTCCTCACAAAGGGGTCAATAATCATTCCATCACTAGACACAATGAATCCTAGTAGTTTACCTTGTTCTACTGCAAAGATGATCATCTATCTCACTTACGAGCTGTCCTACTGAGATGTCGTATTTGCGACATCGTAGTAGAACAGTTCTTAGGTGAGCTAGATGATCATTTTTTTTGAATAAGCGGTCATCATCTAGGTAGACCACTATGGAGTGATTGATCAAGCCCTCTAAAAGCAATATCCATTGTTCTCACGAAGGTAGCATCGGTACGTTAATCAATCCAAAAGGCATTTCGCGATAAGCATAATTGCCCCACAGGGTACGGAAAGTAGTTTTCAAGTGGTCTGGCGGAGACGGTATTAAAACTTGGTTTTATCTGGAGAAACCATCCAATAAGGATAGCCTCTAGAACCCGGATAACATTTGTAGTATCATTCCACATGGGAGGGGCAGGATAATTATCTTTGGGCAGCTTTGTTGAGGTTAGAAATGAAGCACAAAGAAGTGTATTCTCCGTTTTTCTTCCGTACTGGGATGAGTTTGGATACCCATTGAGTGTGCCTAGCAGGAAAAATTATTTTAGCACTAAAGATTTTATTCAATTCTTTTTATGCGGTTGGTTCTAACTTTGGATGCATTTTTCTCGATTTTGTTGGAAAGGCAAGGTTTGGGAGTTTTCATTAAGGATGACATTTTTATAATATTGGGATCAAATGTCTTAGATCTTCATAAGTCAGTGAATACATCCTTTAAATTATTTAAAAATAGTTGATGAAAAAGCTTTTCTTGTTTACATCCCAAACCCGAGATTGATAAGGCGAGGCTTTCATTAGTTCCAAATTGACTTTTTAAATTGGTGTGAGGAACTTTTAGTTTTGCAATTGACCGTTTTGAATTTATCCTCAAAATCATAGAACTTTTCTAATCCTATGATTTAGATAAAAGAGTTTACCATATCGATAGAGCCCGAGTTTGGATTAGGTATTTCCGTAAAGTCATGCAAATTATCTTCATGCGTTTGTTCATCTATCATAACACCTTGAAAGGTTTCTTCCAAATCGCGAAAGTTAGTTTGATCATCATCAAATACCCTCAGTTGGTGATATTGTCGGAATAGATGAATTACGAAACAATAGCTCCACGGAGAATGCACTTGAGGATAAACCATCACGGCAAAGGCGAATTTTAAAAGCAACATTAGCAAGTAGATCTGTTTCGATATTACTTGATCTAGGAATGGAATTTATATTGAAGCGAGAGAAAATTTGTTTATTAAACTCCATACCAGTTGGTAACATTTGAGATCTGCGAGGTAAGACAATGTATAAATTTCTCATATCGACCACTATCTCAGTCGCCGAACACAATTAGATTTTGAATGTGCATGTCTAAGGCTTTTCCGAGACCTTGTAATAAAGCTTCATATTACGCAATGTTGTTAGTACATTCAAATTCTAATCTACAAACCAATAATGTTTATTACTGCCGGATCAATGATGATGCGACACGAGCTCCTTCTTTAGACTTGGAACCATCCCGGAAGTACAAAGACCAAATTTGATTCTTATGAGTTCCGCAGGAGCTTTTGGATAGAAAGTACATTTGGTTAGCGTAATTGTTTGATCTCGGTATTGAGATTTTGATAGGAGAAACGCGGTATAGAATTTCTGAAGTAAGTGTCCATCCCTTGGACTTGGTGGTCGGTGGAGGTGTATATAGCTCATTAGAATTACGTTCAAATGCATTACCGTGAACTTAAAGTACTTGACTCATGGATTCACTACTGATCTTGTTAGGTTTACCCGTTCTCACGGAAGCCATAAGTAGGACAGATGCATTGAAGTAACCATGTAGGCTGCTTTCAGAGCCGGTCCACTGCTCAAAAACACACAATAGTACCTCACGGAATATCAACTACAATTATATCAATGAACTGATGAACCGTTGGGTTAGATGATAATCTTATCAAAACATTTTCAATTAGCCCATAACTTTTACATCAGTTCGATCAGGTTGTATTATTTTCAAAGATGATGATATGGATTTCCACTTGGTGATTAATCTTTGGCCGGTGACCAAGGGCATCACATTCGTGATGCTCTGAGTCAACCAATGCAATTGTGCACATTTACATTTGAAGATTTGAAGTTAAAGAAAGGGAAAAGGAACATTCTTAAGTGCTTAAAGAGTTGTTGTTTGTGTTTTCTTACTCGCATTTTCTTCTATTACTTTATCAGAGTTATTTACAGTATGTACATTGTTATTTACACTATTTACATTTGATCTGAGGAAGGCTTCCTTTGTCATGAGGCAGGATTACCTTTTGGGAAGACCTTGGAACTTTAACTGTCCAACCTTGCTACCATTTTGAATTACCATTTTTGCTATTGTCTGAAATATTTTGCAACATTTTATGTAACAAAAAATGGAAATTTCAACAACTCATAAATGGAAATGTTAATATGAACTCTTAAGATCTTTGACAACATCATACTCTAATTTAGGGCCAGCATTGGTTTGTTTAGTTTCCACCGATTTGGATGGTATTGAAGGTAAAGTTGAGATGTTATCAGCGAGGGGGTTTGTTTGCGACCTTGCTCCTAGTATTGTAAGGAGGCAGTCTGAATAGCTTGGAAGATACTATCGAGAGGTGACAAAAATATTTGAAGAAGGCTCTTCTTCTTCAAGGTAGTTTCCTTCTCAGAGCTTCTTCTTGAGGAAATCGGGGAGAGAATCCAAGAATCATCTGGGCTCCTAAGAATTCGATTGGAGAGCATATTGCAAGCTTTCTGAGTTCATGCCTTGGGGGTTGGGATTAAGTGGTTTGTTTGAAAGGGATTTTGGAAAGGATGTTTGTAGGGTCCTTTACTAGAGGAGGCTTCTTCGGTTGACCTTTTTTTAAGTCTATAACCTGATTGGATAACTTTTCTACAACTTTGGTTAGATTTTCCAACTCGAGTTTTCGGGTTGAGTTTTGCTTTGTATTGGCTTTTAGGAAGAATTTTGATCTTTCTTGGAAGAAGAAGTATTTTCAATCTCGTTAGAAGAATATTTAAGGCTAAGTATATCTTTCAATTTGAGTAGCCTCTTCAAAGGCTTCTACCAACGTTTCCTTTTTGGATCTTTTCACCTAAATAGCTATACTTTGATGTAGAGATTTAGTATAATAATCTATTACAAAGGCTTTACAACGGGCATAAAATCTGTAAGATTACGTTGTAAAGTGTTAAAATCTTTGATTAAAATCTTTAACTTTTTCTTTAGCATTCATTTTTAAGTTGGAAAGATCCATGACTAAGACTTCGGAGGTTTGCCATCTCCGAACTTTTCTATGAAAATTGACTCAAACTTTTCCCAAAAGAGGTTATAGTCTCGCGAAGTTGTTGGGCAAAATACCAAGTGGGCGCATTACCCTCAAAAGTATAAAGGAACCTTCTGAATACATCTTCATGTTCAATGATAGCAGTCTGATGTCTAACATAAATTTCATGATATGAAGTGTACGCTGTTGTTTGAATTGGGATCCAAACTTGGTAAGCCATTTTTGGGATGCTTAGGCAAGAGATCTTGAGGTCAGGTACATCTGTTTGACATCTTGAGTCTACAACCCAGGTCTAGGGATTGTTACGGTCCAGCCATAGGGGTAGTGGGTGTGGAGGGCGTGAAGGTGGATTGCCTTAGTCCAAAGAGTCTCCTGAAGGGGAAGGATATGAAGGAGGAGGAGAGGGAGAGGTATCCCCGGATCCTCTTCTGTGAGGATTTGAGTTCAAATCAGTAGAAGTTCGATGGGATCTATCACTAATTCCTCGACGGAGAAGTCTAAAAAGGTTAATCACGGGTCATGGTTGCCTAAGGCTAATAAAGAGCTTGTGATTTAATAAAAGAGATTATACAAAATTTCTTGAATGTCTGCCTTTTGTAGGATTAGAGGGAGTTTTGGTTCCAGCTGTGATTTGAGGATCTTGGTTAAGAGTAGTATTAGGTATTTGAGGGATATTATCTTGTGAACGACATCTAGTCACTATGGGTGTGTGTGATTAGGTGGAGGAAGAGTCTTCTGCGACCACCTCGTGCCATTAATTAAGCAGAGCCCAGCCCCTCCTTCTAGCATGCATTTGTTGGTAGAGGCGAAAGCAGTCCATCCAAATCCAAAATTTGGAAGAAATTAGGAACGATGGGGTTGTCCTAAGCTAGTTTGGTATGAACCACCGAGCCCGAGTTTGCTGAGGCTCCATTGGCCTCTCTGAGATCTCGTAAGGAAACCAAAGAGAAAGTGATTTTGAGCTAAATAATCTAAACTAAAAGGGAAACTAAAGAAACTAATAAAACAAACTAAAATAAACTAATCTAACTAAATAAAAAGAAATCAGACTAAAATGGGAAACTAGAAACTAATAAAGAAAACAAACTTAGCAATATATAATCTAACTATAAACTACTAACTATTATTATAATAACTCAAATAAACTAACTAATTATCAGCTATGAAATTCCTAATTCACAAATATACATTGTATGGACAAATTCTGATTTGATGAAAACACCTTAGAAAACTCATGTGTTCCTTTGCCTAAGGCGGTAGTCTCTTTTGTCTTTTATGTTTTTATGAAGCAGAAAGAAAGCTAACTGAAATTAAACAATCTATCCTAAATCTAACTAAACTACTAATTAATCAAATCAAATAACATCTAACTAATTAACTTTGGAAAGCGGCTCCAATTTTCCCTGTGTATGATGAAAGCCCCGTGGATGGTTGGAGGAAGAAATTCATACCATTTAGCCCTTAAGCTTCTATGAAAGGATCAGCTATAATGCTTCTGAGATTAATTACGGGACAAATAAGACATAAAAGAAATCATAAAAATCTTTAGATTATGAATTCATGCAAGAGGAAAACCTAAATGCGACAAATTCATATATGATAGTCAATTCATAAAGAAGTCAAAGCTATCATTTTATAAGCTAAATCCTTTAATTGTTATGTCTTTATCAAATTGGAAGCAACAAAGGAATGCATAAAAATAAGAGATTATATCACTTGAAGTCGATTTAGACAGCAAAGTGATATAAAAATAAGAAATTATATCACTTGAATTCGATTTAGACAGCAAAGTGATACTAAACCAGAAACCAAAATGATATACAAAACTTAGAACAAAGTGTTAATGTATTGAGAAGCAAAAGCTATAACAACGCATCAATTCTGCTCCAGTTTGAATCAAGATCACATATCCTTGTTCTCCCAAACTGAGGATTCCTTGATTATTACAAAATCAGAAGTATAAATAAGTTTTTCACAAGGTAAAACATCCTTGTGAGAAATAGTAAACAGTTTTACAAAATCTCGGAATAATCCCAAAATCCCTTAAACTAAGTAACTAAAATGCAAGTAAAATCTGTAGATCATCTCCTAACTGCCCATAGTATCCATTTGCAAATTTGAATTACCCTGCAATAGACACTAGAATCAAGTTAGAAGATTGTTTTATTCAGAAAATAATAACAAAATTGACTCTATAGACACAGCTACAGAATCGTTTGATTCTGTAGCTGGTCAAAAATAGTAAAATGACCAGATTTAAATCAAATCAAATCGAACCTAATCACTTTGCAATACTCAATGGATTACTAATGATTAGATCAAATAAAAACGAAAATCATACAATTGGGACAGAGTAGAGATACAATCGATACAAAACTGAAATGCTCTGTTTTCCCAATCGTTCTAAAAATCGAACCAAATCTTATGAGAAGGTTCCAAGAATGCCATCAATAACAAACAGAAATCGTATGGGATGCAAACCATCATTATCATATGATTCATATCATTATTAATATAGAAAGCATTAATGATTTCATACATCGCTGTATCCATAGAATCCAATCACAATTTTGCTGTGTTATGTTTCAAATAATCCACAAGTGATTCCAACCGTAATCGACCAATTAAAATCACAACAACATAACGATATCATTCACACGATGCATGAATTGCTTCGAAGGTAATCGAACTAACTCCACAAATATCGATTCAACAGCTTCCACGTTAGATCACTCTACAGTCGTCACACAGGGTTTTGACAGAGTCATCCAACGAGACATTTTAATTATAGACACAAATCAAAAGATTTGATACAATCAACCAATTCCTGTAATCGAATCAAACATTTGTTATCATTAGAATACAACTCACATCGTAACAACTGTTATCCATTCAAAATTTGGTTTTGAAACAAATCACATATGAATCGGACTCACCATAGAAATTATAATTAGCACAATCAACCAATTTACTCATCGTATCGTACAAGATATAATCAAATCGAACAGAGATACCGTTTGTGTTCCAAGAATAGAAAGTATATGAAATAACAAAACATTCAAATTTGATTATAGTGAATCAAACCAAATCTAATCACAACCAATCCAGAAATTGATGAAACTTATGCATGACAGAGCAAGTCAAAAGTATAAACAGAGCTTATGATGACACTGTATAAAAGAGGGGAAATTATACCATTACAGCTGTCGAAGCTATGTCAATCTTGAATTGACCACTGCAGTAGCAGATTCAATGTTTTTAAATGAGATTGATCCAGCAGTCCGTTGATTTTTATCACTAGACCACCCTTTTGCATCCTGACCAGTAAGCAATGCCACTTGTTTTTCCAAATTGTGAATTTTTTATTGCAATTTAGGGACATCCAAATAGTATTTCTCTAACCACAGTCCACACTGATCACAAGGTGAAGCAACCTTTTGAGCAACAGGGGGTTTTGACGATTTCCCGAGGGTTTCACGAGATGGCTTGATACCCGGATAGTCAGGGTTATCCCTAAGACACGGAGGCAAGTTATCTACGAAATCACAAGGAGTTTCCTTACCACAGAATCCCTCTTCATCTAGAAAATGCTCAATGCTCGAGTCAGAGTCCTCACTGATCATGACAGGCTCTGTCTTGGCAGGAGGCTTGGACCTATTTCTCTCCATGCGAGAGATCATCCTTGCGTTGTTCTTGTTTCTAGTAGCAGTCTTCGCCCTAGCCTTTGTGGTTATGGGCTTAGGTTCGTTAGTCACAGCCATAGGTGAATTCGCAGGTGGGTCGAGCTTAGGTTCAGGTAGTAAAACACTGTAGGGTACAGGGGTAGATTTACTCTCGGATACCACAGGATTATCGACCTGTGGAGGACTTGATTCCTCAAAACCGTTGCGGTTGAGGAAATCGGGCCAGGAATCTCGACGTAAACCAAGTTCATAAACAACCAACATTTTAATCAATCCAACATGGAAGAGGCTAGTGTCAGCCTGGCTTCTCTTATACTTCTTAGCCATTTTAAATAAACTTCGGTGCAGATAATGCGACATGCTTAACTCGAAACCCATAAACACCATCAACAATCGTAGATGAAATAGGAAAACAAATCCATACCTGCCTTCACAAGTGACAAATTGCTTGAGGATCATCAATAGATCATACCAGCGGGGTTTCAACATCTTCGCAGGTAAACCTTTGTTGCACGACCTCACTGTCCGAGACCGAAACAACAATGTCCACGGGACATCATTAACTTTATAACTTTTGGACCACTTCTATCCCTTGACAGGCAGACCAGTTTCCAGGCTGAGAGATTGTTCGGTGATTTCAAGCTGGACATCTCCAACTTTGGCTCGGCACCCGTCAAATGACAGTGCGAATTGCCGAGCAACAGAGATATTAAAACCATCGAACTTCCTTATAAACGAAAGCCACCCGAACTCTTCAAGATCACTGTATGCACCATCGAATGTTAATAGCGCTTGACATCCATTAGGTTCGGCTCTCATAACATGAGCCATATCCTCTGTTCATGGTAGGGTTTACACCGAACGATCAATGCACAGAGTGAATAGGATAGGTTCTCCATAGTTTGAATGCTCGACGAGACTGAAAACAACTCCAGGCGTGCGAAGGTGGTGGGATTACCATCACCACGTATTACATTAATGACCTGTACAAAGCTGTTTAAAACCATAATCATTAAAACAAATGTATCGAACAGCGAACAGGTGAATCACCACTTCTACGTGCCAGTTATCCGAGTCAGAACAAACACCTCATATGATATCAACGCGCCAAGTGTTTAGTTTAAAATCAACACAGTACCAGCATTAACTATCGATTTAACATGCCAATTACATCGTTCAGTCAATCGCTTAATCACAGGGTTTACTGCTAATACATAGCTCGGGATCAAATGACATTCAACGTATAATCCAACTTTGCAAACAGTATGTCAAGTATCAATTTGAATATGATTAACTTATGCGCCTTGAAACTATTGTTATCATACCTTGTAAACTTGTCCATGCATTCGGTGCATATTACATATGTTTATATTCCAAAGCCTTAGAACCATACAATCAAAATTCCTTCATATAATAATCGAGTGAAAGTCCAAAGCAAGGATAAAAACCATATGACCAAATCCATTACACAATTTTCATAAGACCAAAACAAGAACAATAACTTTTATGCCCAAAGGTTCAACAGTGAAATATATCCAAATGCGCAATCAAGGTAAGAGAATGCTCAAGAACATAAGTCTGATACAACATTTAGCAATCAGATGATAAACCAGTGATCAAGTATCAACCAAAGACGACGACAATCTAATCAACGAAAGAAGTGTTTTCACACTTGTAGTTGTGAAAACTGGGTCGAAATTGAATTGTAATGGTCGTAAAAATGAGATGAATGTCGATTAGCACAATGCGACAATGATTTGTCATGATACCGTAAGGGGTGTAGGCAGCTTTTTGAGAACAATAAAAAAAAATGGGTTGGCTGCCAACACTAACCAATTACAGTTTGTTCATAACAAGGTGGAGTTCCAAAATTCGATGATTGTTGGCCAAAATTTTACTAAGTATACTGAAGAACACATAGTGAGAAAGACAAAGAAGAAACACTAGTTTCCCTCATCTTTTGGTTTTTCCATTCCTTCTTGTTGAGATGGAAATTGTTGAGTTCCAGATCCTGAGTTGACAGAAGTGAGGCCCAACTGAAGCCATGGTGTTTCATAAGTCAAATTGGATGTAATCAAATCCTATTTCTTTCCAAAGTGCATTGGGTCCTAGAGGTGATTTAGTTCTCGCATTGATGATGCCAATGTATCCAAATTGTCATAATGAGCTACCATTGTTCCCATCGATAAGTCAACTTTGATATTGAGACTGCGATCGATTTTTTTTTCTCTTGGATGTGGATATGAGGAGAATTAAACAAGTCTCTAAGAGCTTTCTCAAGTCGCCAGAGGGAGGAAAAGAAAGGTCGTGGCTCATTGGAATCCATATTTTGCATTCATGTGTCAACTACTTGAGAATTCAAGATCCAATTTGAACATAGTTACCAACTTAACGATAATTTTGAACTCAAAATGATAACTCGAGTTTCCAAAATCATATTTTTGCCTCAAAATCACCAAAATCAACCCACGAATAAAAAAGTGGTGCTACTAGTAGCACCCCTTTTTTTCAAGGTTAGAATTACAACAGCTTTCCATCATGGATTTAAATACCTATAAAATTACAAACAAAAATATTAAAATTGACCCCTAAATCATAGAGTGGCACACACAACATCACCTTTCTTTTTAGGAGGGAGGTTTAAACTATAACTTGTTTGAAATTATGGTCTTGATAACAAGTGTCATTCTAAACAAAAACCTTAAAATCGAACACTAATGTTATTGGTAGCACCCTCTTTTTCCCAAGGTTAACATTACAAGTTGTTTGAAACTATGGCCTTGACAACTGGTTATGCTGCAAATCAAAACCTCAAAATCATCTTCTGAATCTAAATGTAATTCTACAAATAATATCGCTATTTTTATTTTGAGTTTAAAATAATGATGCTTTTAAAAAGAAGGTTAAAAAAACCAAAATTATTACAAACAAAAAAATAAAATAAATAAATATAAAAGATATGAGAAAGAAACACTTAAAAACATATTTTTTTTCTTCTAAAATATACATATAAATAAACAATTTTAACAAAAATACATACTATTTTTTTTTTAAATTAGCAAAACAAACTATAAATTAAATTAAAATAAATATTTATCTTAATTAAAACGAAAAACTTTATAAAATATATTACAAATAAAATTAAAATAATAAAAAAAGGGAAAATAAACTTAAAAATTAAAAAATTAAATTAAAACAAATATATATTTTACTTAAAAAGAAAAACTTTATAAAATATATTAGAGATAAAATTAAAATAATAAAAACTAACCTAGAAAACTTAGAATAAAAATTAAAATCTATTGAAACTTGAAAAAATAAAAATACAAAGAAAATAAATAAGTAAGAATTGAAAATAATAAGAATTGAAAATAAGAGTGTAAAAATTGAAAATACCATTCACAAATTCAAAAAATAATTGACAATTTACAAATATTAAAAATATATAAATTATTAAAAATATATATAAGTTAAAAGAAAAAAAAAAATCTAAATAATAAAAAATTAGTTAAAAACTAAATAAAACATACTTACAAGTTAAATGGGAAAAAATATTCTAAATAATTAAAAACTAGTTAAAAAACTAAATAAAACTTAATTTAAAATAAATAAATAATAATTAAAATATTTAAAATTTTTGAAAAAAATAATTTTTTTTGAATAAAAAAAAATGAAAACACACACATAAATAAGGGGGAGGGATATTTTGGGAACCGCCCCTGACTTATTTCACATGAAATTAGTGTGAAATAGGGTGGGGGCGATTCCCCTCCATGGATGTCTATAAGGCCGAGACCGTGTGGGCATCTGCTTGGGGGAGGCCATAAGAAAGGGGGATTCCTGGATTCACCCTCCACCCCATTACACATGAATTTCATGTGAAATGGAATTCTCGGAATTTCCCTCCCCCTATTTAGTATGTATTTTTAACTTTTTTTTTAATCTTTTAAAAATTTCAACGTTTTAGATTTTTTTTCCATTTTTAAAAAA
>SNQJ01S0017347.1:73816-86522 GCA_010110895.2 Picea sitchensis | reverse complement strand
GTCATGTTTTGGGAATAAAAGTTGAATTTCCTTTCGAATTAATTGGAATTCCTAAATGAATTTTTGTATGTTCTCTCATGATAACTGCATGTGGTTGATGCAGATGAGATGATGTTGATAAAAGTTAAAATGTTGGCTACAAAGAGTATCTTGGGAAGATGTTGCTTGGGAACCTTTGAGGGTGGTTGGAACTCTTGGAGCCACGATGCTCTGAGACTTCCTGATCCGGTCTGTTGCCGAAACCCAGAGAGGGAGGTTAGCACCATTGGACTGTGCTTGTGAAGGTGTATACTTCCGGGCAGAACATGCATGTGGGGAATGAGAGACCATTGGTTGGAGTACTATCGAGGTTTGAATGGTTGGAGTGCTACTGAGGTCTAGTACCTTGGCCTAGACCATGTGGATAAGGATTTTGGACCATGGCTATCTTGGGAAGCCATTGCCCGATGGAGTCATAGCTCTGCTCCGGGGTGGGAGGTCTTCTCACTCAAAAGATAAGTACAATTCTCTATTTATTATATGATGTGTATGTTGTATACAGTTTTAATGTTATTGAATTTGTTTGTATATACATACATATACATTGCATAAATGATTGCATTACTGCACCCACGACTGTACCTAAGGTGTCTCATATTTCATTACTTAGAAATCTATATACCTGATGCTAATCATGTAATCGATTGGAATATGATTCAGGTGGAACCAGAAAGTGTCCTGCAAGTGCATCTTTGTGCATATTGGACAGGAAAAGAAAACAACTCTGGAATCAAGCTATAGAGCTTGTAAAGGTCCAGTGGACTTGGTACAGTCCTGAGGACGCGACATGGGAGCATGAAGAGGTTATGCGGGCAGAGTACCAGCTTTGTTTTGAAAATTTTGAAAGGCTTGCAGAGATAGTGTAAGTTGCACTGAGGACAGTGAAAAAATAAGGGGAGGGGAATTGTAGTGTCCCCAAGGCCGAGCCCCGTAGTAAACCATGTTCTGAAAGGAATTGTGATTATGTTTTATAGGCTGGTGAGCCAAGTTCTTATAAGTTGGAGGCTTATGTGTTTGTTAGGCCAGGGAGCCTAAGTGTTGAAGGCCAGGAGCCTGTTGTTGTATATGTAATCATGCAGAACAATTAATAAAATATAAACACCTCCAGGTGCAGAACGACCACGATGAATGAGTGAAGGGGGACTGAGCATCCATAGAGTGGGCAAGGAATTAGGGGCTGGAAGGTGGGAAAGGGGCTAAGTGTTGAGCCTGGGGGGCTTAATCCTGGGAATAATATTTTAATATTATTCCAAAAGATATGTGCATTATATGTTTTAACCTAAGTCCTTTTGGAAGGATAGGTGATTTCCAAATGGTGGGAGGAATGCATGCTGAAGGAGGCATGCAGTCGCATGGGGGACAAGTGTCAACCCTAGCGCATGCAATAAAAGGCTGAGACGAGCCGTGATCGGGGGTTCCTCCTCCATTCTACCCGACCATCAGAGCATGAACCCATCCGACCTCTGCAATAGATACCCTCATGCACTCTGAACCGAAAAGGCTGGTGTCTATATTTGCTTATGGAAGGCTGGACACCCTTTCGGTTGTGAACCCTTAAGTTGAGTCAACCCCTGCGTGGACAAATCATCACACATCCCTGAGAACCAGAACATGGGTCTATCCCGTGTTGCCAAATTGAGGAAACTGAGGTGTCTAGTCCCTGATAAGCCTGGTTATGCTATGGCACCTGTTTGTTGTTGCCCTGGGGTGTTCGTGTCTAGATTCCTATTGACTATGGTGAACCGTGTGACCTCTGCAAGAGACCCTCTTGCAATTCTGAAAACGAGGAAAAATCCTGTGTTTGTTATGAAGAATCAGTACACCTCTGTTCGGAGTCGTGGAGTCTGTGTCTGGCTCTGAGAAAACCCGTGTGTGCATTCCCTGAACGAGAAGCCTATGTTGATTTCGAGGAAGAGTCTATGTTTGTTCGGGAAAGCTGGTATACCCTTTGAACCAAGAGCCACAGTGTTGATTCAGAGAGAGCTTGTGTTAAATTCAGAAAGTCGATGCATCCTTTATCATATAGAGCAAGCCTATGCATGGAGTTCCTGCCCCGAAGCTGTGACTGTGAAGCCATCTTGTGATTGCTGAACCAGTTTGGGAAAGCTTGTGTCTGTTTTCCCGTGGGTTGTTGTGTTCACGTAGTACTGGACTACGTGTGGCTTGTTGGCTAGTTTGTACAACACTCTCTCCAAGTGAGAGAGGTGGTTGAAGTTGGAAAAATAGGTTGTTGGACCTATGAGCAACTCCCTCCAAGTGAGAGAGTGCGCAGAGGAAGGAGAGAACTCTTGGAAGGAACCTTGTAGCTGCCATAGAGCCCAGAGACTTCCGGTCCGGTTTTTTCGTATAACCCAAGGCAAGGGAGATTGGCAGCCAAAGGACTGTGCAGGTGACAGAGAAGGTGCATTCTCCTAGGGTGGAACATGCATGTGGGGAATGAGGGTCTGTGGGCAGTGAGCATGGGAGGTTACTTGGAGAGAATCGCTTCCTTGTGGTTGTGTGTTGTGTTCCTTGTAACCTCGGCCTAGCCTAGGATTCCCCTTCTCGGGGTCGAGCTTAGTCCCAACTCGTGGGTGACCCACTGTTGAGCTGATGAGCAGTGCGGTCTAAGGCTGGGAGGTTTGTGGAAGGCCTGCACTTGGTTGGTGGAACTGCCATTGTGTCAAAGATAAGTACCAGATGATGCTTTAATTATGTTTTTGTATCTCTATGTATTATAATTATCATGCACTTTGTTGTGCATTTGGATTAATGTTATTGCCATGGATTATTTATGTTAGTAATAATTCTTAAAGTTTACTCTGAGCTAGAATGTGTTTACTTGTTAAATGCATGGGATTTATAATACCTGTATGATCTTTGTACAAAGGTGTGTACAGATTGGTAACAGAGAGCGATAAAAGCCTTGGCAATAAAAAGGTGTGCTACAATGGCCCTGGAGGGCCCCTCTTTTCTTTATTGCAGTCCACTTATCACACGTACGAGTATTCATCCCACCAGCCTCATCCTGAAGTAGAAGTGAGTCTTTTTGTATGAGGTAATGAGTTCGAGTATCATGGTATGTATCACTCTGATTTTTTATGCACTTGAATATGTTGTATTGAATCCTTATTCATTTCATGATGTTTTCTTGGAAATTATGCTCTTTTCCTTGTTCATACATGGAAATGGGACATGGTTCCCTAGTAAGTTGATTTCACTTTAGGATGGGTTTCTACTCTGTGGATCTGTAAAAATTCATCGTTTGTTCCCTCCATACTTACCACTTTCCATCCTTAGTCATTTCATTTCCCCTGTCCTTGTTTGGGCATTAGGATTGGATACAATAAGAAGGGTTGTACATTACCTTGTGGGAAGAAGGCGATAAAGTCCTAGAGGGTAAAAGTAACTAGAAAGAGTTAAAGTCCAATGTTTAAATCTTCGAGATCCTTCCAGGGATCCCCGAGAAAGTAGTCAAAAGATTCTCATTAAGAAAATGGGACCCATAATATAACATAAACACTCAAGGTACTAGTTTATGGATATGAGGTATCATCACGAGCTGACCTATTATGACCATAGGCATGTAGCGGTATGACACTACCACCTATCTGGTAACCAAGCGAGGGTAGTGGCTCTTAGTGTCATAGCCAAGAAAAAGGGGGTCTCATCACGAGCCATCCTTCTCATTTCCGTGAAATTTTTGTGGATAACGTTGTCACCTCTGGTCAACAAGCTAGGACAGTGGCCCTCAACTATTCCCTTGAAATACAAGAGAAAAATATCAATATAAGGATAAGAATAAAAGGAAATGAATGGGCTAGGAAACAATTTCATTTATGACAAGGTGCATATTTCCCTCTAAAAAGGAACCCACATGTAAGACTTTACATTTCCCTCTTATTACATGCACCCCATGCCCAAATATTTACCCCATGCCACCTCATAAACTTACATGAATTGGACTAGATCCCACCTGGGAAACACCCCAGACTTAAGAGAGGTTATCACAATAGGACACTCTAAGACATTGTCCAAACCTAGCTCGTCATATTTCATAATGTCTTTGAGCATTTGTATGGGTTAAGGGGGGTTTCATTCACATGTTTGGGTAATTTAATTATAGGATGTGATTTACATGCTATGATCCTTGTGATTTATGAACCCTTGGAGGGCATACTTTTTATCGTTGTGTGACCTTAACCGGTGGAAAGGTACACATGGGGGAATGATTAGCTTGGACCTTAGTGGGGCTTAAATCCCACATATGGATGTTGAAACCCTAGCCAGGGATAAGAAGAGATTGAAAACTTGCACAAGAAGAAAGAAGGACATTTCCTTTGGAGGCACCCTGAAAGAGCTAGACCTAAGGGACCTTGCTCCTCCCACATGGATGTTAGCCCTTGAGGGCCCTGGACATCACCATGATATCTTTAGATGTCATCTAGAGATAGGGTTCATCTTGGATGAAATTTATGTGTCATTGGCACATGTGGGCAGGCTTTCAGGCCTTTGAAGGCCCAATGTTTCACCTTCCCTGCCCATTTTTCCATACTTGGGGCTCAATGTCACCCTAGAGGGGAATGAATTTACCCCTGGAGTCATTCTTATATGCAAATAAATTTTATTTTATCCTGATTTAATTTGTGTAAAAAATTGGCCAGGTCAACCCAATAATTATGAACTGAAATTAATTTTAGGTTAAATTTTGTATAAATAAGAAAAAAGTGACATTCATTTTCATCACAACTTGTCATTGGAGACAAGAGGTCTGGAATTTGCACCCTATTAGGTTTATTGGTTGAAATTGTGAGGCACCACTCTTGTTTAAGGCTAATTTTTAAAACTTGAATCAATTTTGGAAATTTTATGGTAATCTTAAATGGTATTCTCATGGTTATTCTTGGTGCAAGCAAGTGAAATCTTCATTTTTTCATATTTTGAATGGTTTATTGTATGGTTTTATTTTCGCATACAATATTATGAAATTGCATGGAGTATTTAATGCTTGAAGTAAGAAACTTAATTTTCTACTTTCTTACTAAGTTACCAAGATTTTCATTGAATTGATATAGTAACTAGTGAAACCCTATTATAACCCTAAATTTCTCTACACATGCATACCTGGCATTTGGCCCTCTTACTTGTAGTTTTTTGCCAAGCCATCACTGAGTTTCTCTTATAAAAAACCCATTTTTTGAAGATGTACGTGCCCTGCACCACTACTGCCCGCCTACATATGCTTGCTACACCACTACATCCCATGTACGTACACATGTTGCACCACTACAGCCTGTGTATACTTGCAAAAGTTGCAAGGAATTCATTGAGATTAAGGGATATTGGGTAGTTTCCCAACTAATCCACTGCCTATAGCCCATCACCCAACCAAATAACCATCCTTTTGTGATATAAAAGGAGTTTTTGGGGTCTCATTCCATATCTAGACATAAGAATAATGAAACTCTGCCCATTTCATATCCCCTCCTTGCCCCAAGCATTTGCAACCCTTTTGTGAGAATTTCATCAAAACTCCCCAATTTGCCTTCCTTCCTCCATCATAAACCCATTACAGTTCCCAAGAAGAAGGTTGAGAGGAGAATCCATCAATATGGTACACTTGGAGCTCAATGAAGAGGATCTTGGACGAGGTTCGGGGAGCAATAGATAAATTTGGTTGTAAGTGATCATTGTATTATCAATAAAAGAAGTAATTTTCCCGTCCCAAAACATGATGCGTCGAATGTTTTCAATTGTTTTATGTTTTTATTCTAACATATAACTCTTATTTGTGTATGAAATGTATGCTTTTAGATTTCTATTTGACTGTCTTTGAATGTAGGCCAACCTTGGGAGGTGGTTTGCAGTAAGCCAAGCTATTAAGTGCGAGAGGATCTACACCGGACACGGAGTAAAGGTATAGTTACCAGATCCTTCTCATTTTACTTTTCTTGCATAAGTTTGGGATATGTTTGGGGTAGTTAGAAAAGTAGGAGAATTTTAGAAGGTTGTGATCTGCCTACATTCTAAACTCTAGTGTAGTATTAAGAGGGGTTTTCCCACTCTAGCAGAACTGGTGACCATACTAGGGAATCCTCTAGAGTTTTATTGGATTTTTTGGGTATTTGATTGGTTTTATACCTTTTCGGTTTCTTTTTGAGTCTGTTGAGTCTTTCAAGGGGTCTAGTCACCTGTTGGTGCCATACCAATTCTCCCTACCTTATCAATCATTCTGTTTTTTTTTTTTTTTCAAGAAATATAGAGTTGTGCTCAATCTGTTGTGGGTCAGCACATGTACATATGCGCCCTTATTTATAGACAACCCGTGTACATACGCAGGCTTCTTAAGCATCAGTAGAGTACCTGTGTCAAGAAACTATTTTTAATAAGGGGAACTCAACCTCTTCCTTGATTGAGGTTTTTACTTCTCAAGGTTTCTTGATTGGAGTCCAGTGTCTCTGTTTTTACAATCACAGGTTGGGTCAGATGTAGGTTTTCTTATCTTTTTAAATATTTCTTGTGTTTAATTCTGAAAGGGTTTTAGCCGAGTCTTTGAGTTTCCTGATTATCTTGTTTGGTGTATTTAGTGAATCCCTATGGTCTGCAGTGGGCCATAGGTCAGTTCAGTCTTGTCTTGTTTTTCTTTTCCCCCTTTCATTTGCTTTAAAGAAAAGAGAAAAAGTTTATTTCAAGGTTTTTCCCGTTTAAAGCATTTCCAAAAAGAAAAAGATTTTCCATTTGGGTTAGTTATTTTACATGAAAGGAAAAAGAGTTCATTTTTTAATTTCTTTAACTGATTTCATAGAATTTAAGTAACTCGTAGTTGAACAGAATTTCGTTTTAGTTAAAGGTCTTGAAAATATTTGGTTATGAAAAGTTGGTTACAAAGAGATAATTGAAAATCTTTATTTTTCTAGAATTAATTTTTCTTTCAGTTTATTTTACTTCTCCTTTCTTCATCTCTCATACACATCACTAGTTTCACCTTTTGTATCCTTTGAGTTAAAACAAACCATTTAAAACGAACGCCAAAATTAAAATTAACTAGACCTTTATATTTGTAGGGTCAATTAACTAGTTTAGGGCTAGAGCCTTGAATTAGGGTGGAGAGGAAACTCTCCAAGGCTTTTAAAAAAACATAGGAGTTAGAGCTAGGGAGTGTAAAAATTCCAGCGAAGTGAAATTTATCCAGTACCCCCCTCTAACACAGGGGCTAAATACGAGGTCACGTGAGGAAGGGTAGTGGAGATAACCCCTCCAAAGCTGGACCAAACATTTTGGGGAATGCATATTGAGGGTTTGTCGTGGGATACTATCATTTGCATTTTCCTACGAAGATTCATGGACCTCAAATCCGTTTGAGATCCTCAGTTTTCCTCCAAACCACTTGATTTTGATACCCTTGTTATGTTTGAAACTTGTTATCCTTCTCATTATGGTCCACCCGACTGTTGACTGTACCCGCCTGGTGATTGTTTTTGAGATGGAAGCTTATTTTCCTTTATTCAAGGGACTTACACAGGTCACTGCGGGGGTATACTGCAATACCTAGGGCAGATGTCGAGCCATGCTTTACAGATTATACCCAGAGGGTGCTTCCATGTTCAAGTTTCAATTGCACCGTTAGGTTTCTCTAGTGTTGGCTAGCATAATTTTTCTTCCAACTAGATAGTGGTTTTCTTGGCTTATCGCATAGGATTTTTCTAGTGTGTGCTTGGTTTTAAACGTTAGCTAAATCCTTATTGTGTCATTGATCTTTTCACAAAGTGGAATATCAAGAGCTTTGTCGGTCGCGAAGGCTTCATGGCCCACCGTCGATTACATTGGAGCCACCACTGCCACTGTTACGACGAATACTTGACCAACAAGGGTCATTTGAAGCGATCGGGCCACAGGAAACTATGCCTGAGCCAGTTCTGAGAGGAGAGCACTTGAATCCAAAGGAAATCACTATTTCTAACCTTGGAGAGGAAGCTCTCGGGCTGTATAACCCTCCGATCACTAAGTTGTCGACGCCCATATTGGTACAATTTGTCCCTCCAAGGGTAACACCTCATGAGCATTAGATAGTTTTACAAGAAGTTATGGAAGAAAATGCTGCTACTTCCTCAGGGAGTCCTCATACTCCCTCAATGAATTCCACCACAAGGGGAATTCTGTAATCCTAACCCACCTTTCTCGGTCTGAACCACAATGGTATCGACCACATCTAATTCAGGTAGTGGTCTGATTCCGTCAGCGACGACGACCACTACTCCATTCACACAGAGTGCGACGGGCCCTTCGTTTTCATATGGGATTCCTGGCTTTGATATGAACTTCATCCTTACCTACTCCACCATACAGACCATGGGTCTGGGGGTATGTATCTCAAACGCTCCCTTGCAAGGGTCCATGGGGGGTTCCTCAACCTTCTATAATGTTATACCTTACAGTGGGGGTCATATACCTCCTCCATCCCCCTCTCTAGGCGGTGCTTTCTAGCCATCCGCCAGGCCAAACATGAACTAAAACTTGTTTGGAGCAGGCAGTCTAGGACCTTCTTCTTAAACCATGTCAATGGGTTCAATTTTGTTCTTTTTGTTCAACACATTTGGTAATAACTCATTTTCATCAGTTGTCATATCATCCTTGGGCAACCCTGCTTTTGGAAAACAAAATCTTGTGCAGGGTACTATTCCTACACAGGGGGTAAGTACAAGAGTTTTCTCTTCACAAGGACTTTAGAATCCTTCGTAGAGATCAGTTCCCTCATTAGGGATGTCGACCAGGGGAAACCCCTTCCATGGTCAATGGAACCCTGGGAAAGGCTCAGTACCTATGGCCATCGTATTGGCAAGGGGAAACCCTTTCCAGAATCTTTGGAACACAATGCAGGGAGAAATCCCCGCCCAACCCTCGACGTCCAATTATGGGAATCAGTCGATGTTGTGCCAACAAATACAGTTTCTGTATGTTGGCCAAGGCCATGGTGCCTACCATAACCTTGGTTACCAACTCAACGTTTCCTGGCAAATTGGTGTCAATCAAACTCCAGGCTCCCTTTTTCCTATACATAATACCCATCCCAAACTACCATTTCTAGCAACGTTACATCTGCCAGACTTGTCAAGGTTGCCTAACGACCCGATTTGTCATGATCCACATTTTCCTCGTATGCAGACTAAGTTTCCCTTTGATATTCCCAATTTTGAAGGAAAACCTGGCAAAGACCTGGGTGATCACGTGACAACTTTCCACCTATGGTGCTCGTCAAATTCAATACGAGATGACTCTGAACAGTTGCTCTTATTTCAATGCACTCTTATCGGGGTGTCGTGAAATGGTACATCAAGATCGACCGCTCAATATACTCTTAATTTAGCGACTCGGCGATGGTTTTCCTGAACCATTTCCAACTACTCGTGAGATACGATGACGACACCAAATTGTTGGCCAACTTTGAGTAGAAGAAAGTTGATCATATCTTGGATCACATCCAACAATGGAGACGCTGAAAGAGTTTGATTAAGGTACAGGTCCCACCATCTTTCCTGTTGGAGTGTTTTCTGAAGTCTTTGGTACCTCAGTTATCCAAGGATATTGCAACTTTGGGAGTGTTTTCAGAGGAGGAGACGATAATGAGAGCGCAACAACTTGAACTGATATACTCTTAGACTATGTTACTCTATGAGATTTTTCCATATGCACCACATTCCATCCTTGACAAGGAAAAACAAAAGTTTGGACCACATGCCAATGGTATAGTTGGTTAAACACAAGAAAATTCCAATGATTAGTTGTCAAATCATTTGCAACAATTGTCGATACAATAGACAGTGGCCAGCCAGACCTCCGGTTCGGCTGGTCCCCCTACCCAAGCATTGGATGTACATAGTGTGCAGGCGACAAACCCAAAGGCCAACTAGTAGCCTGACAGAAATAAAAAACAACAAAACAAAAAGGGTAAGGGGGATAAGAAACCCAACAATAATACTAGTGGAGGAAACATAGAGAAGAGAAAGTTGAAGTATCTATGTAACCTCTGCACGGAGGACCATCTGACTCACTTGTTCCCTCAACTTGTGGAGGCCCAGAAGTTGTTGGTGCAACAACAACCTATTGTGTTAACGAATCCATTTCCACATGGGAAAAATATGACTCAAGCCTCTTCGAGCATGGATGGGGGAAGTCAGGATGTAATGTCCCCATTTTGGAACATTATAACATCACAACATTTCAGAGTGTTATGCCTACCCGAGTAGCCAGATAGGGGTGACAGAGAGTTCAAGAGATATTGAGGGGCTTATTTGTTCCCGACTTGCATCGATCATCATTAGAATCCATTCCGCATAGCTGGGCTTTGGTTTCGTTGCATTCTGACGATTTCCGTAATTTTGAGTTATTATGGGTCATATCTTAATTAAATTCACTAAGAAGGTCATAATGGGCATATTATTTGGAGAAACCTCTTAGTGTAATAGCTCATCATAATCGGGAGGAAGAGCACTACAGGATAAGATGATGAGAAGTGACTTTCAGTGGCCGGAGAAGCCATCAGGATGGATAAATCACTTTTTATAGGTAAAATGGTTAATTAATTAATTAATTAAGTGATTTAATCAAGGAACAATAAAATAAAGTAAAAGTCACTTGGAGGGAAAAGGTCAACAATGAATTAGGGTTTCAGGAAGCTATAAAGGAAGAGTAAAGCAACCTAATTCATTATGCATTGTTATGATTTGATGTTGAGAGTTCCCAGAGGAGGAGGAGAGTCGACCTTACTATTTTGTGGATTTCTGGAGGAAACCACCACCATTGATCGGTTTCGGTGTTGAGAGACACACCATAGCCCATCAGAGATACCATCCAGGTATTTCACCGTACTTTTTAGGAGTATCCATTACAGAGTGCGCAGCTCAGCCAGTGAGGGCACAAGTCAGTTTGAGGGTTTGGAGAGCTACACGAGGTCTGTATCCAGATTGCAGTTTCCTTCCAACCCATTTGAGATCCAGCCATGGCACTTCTATTAATCCATCTATCGTTAGATTTTGATGGTGGAATATTGAAAATCGACCCATTCATCCATTTAGGGCCTAGATCTATCAGACATACATTTGGTGTTGCATGTAGAGTTTCAAAGCAGATCCGGACAAATCCTTCCAACCCATTTCCTTATTTGGCGAGACGATCGTTTTGAGCCATATAGCAGCAGATTCCATTGGTGGAATTCTTTTGGGCTCATCCAATGTCCCAGGAGGTGCGTAAACCCCCCAGGAGTTCAGATCTAGTGCCTCAGGGATCAGATTCGAGATCCAACAGTCATCCATTTCAGTCTAGAGACTAGGGCGCTTCTATTGGAGCAGTTTCTAGCACATTCTGTCGGTCGATTCTTTCAGAAGAGTTTTCCAGTTGATAGCGATTACCATACTTCTCTGGAATCACATATTTTTGATGGTCTATCCGTGCATGCATTAGATCTGCTATCATATTCTGATCATGGGTATTTTGATGTTATTTTCTTGTATTCCAGTGATGATCCATGAGATCTAGCTGACGATTATTTCTATATTTCCAGTATGCTATTGTATTTCCATGCTTGAGTCGCATAATACATGTTATTGGGCAGTTGATGTTCTTTACTCCGGCATGCATCCTTTATATACTGTTTAAACCATAAATATGCAACATGCACATGCAATAACCAACATGCACATGGAATAACCAACATGCACTTGCAATAACCATAAATATCTCAAACACACAACTGAAACACATCCAGAAACCTCTAGTGTGTCAGATCTGCAAGACAGAACATTAGATTAGTAGCAAATACTTGATCAGTGGGATCAAGGGTATTTCAGTGGTATCAGAGCTTTAGTGCTGCCAGCCTGTGACTAAAGTCGATGAGTTCATCGAGTGATCCAAGAGGCAAAGAGGATGTGGGGAGACAGATATGAGAGGCCAGAGGGAACTGGTAAGGCCCCCATGGAACCAGAGGCAACCTTCATGCAGGTTATCAATGATATGTTAGCTAGTCAGCGGACTATGTCTCAGTCCTTGGCTCAGGTGGCTGAGAGATTGGCTATGGTGGAAATTTCGGGCACACAAGCCCCACATGCAGTACATGGGAACTCAGGGGCAGGCAGTAGACCCCAGACACCTACTCGCACATACACATCTTCGAGTAGGATTCCCAGACCATGGTTCCCTAGTTTTCAGAGGGCACCAGGAGTAGCAACACAACAGTCGTTAGCAAAGAGGTTGCCCACTTAGGAGGAAGACATTGTCAAGTACAAGAGGGAGTATGTAGCATTGGGCCATGAATTCCATCATGACATGACATTGGTCGAGTACTTAGGGGCATGAACCATCCTAGAGAACCTCAGAGAGGATGACAGCAGTAGCAATAGGGGCATAACATAGACTTCATCCAGAAAGTTGGTAAACTCACTATACCTTCTTTTGACGGATTGTCCAAATGCACTGCCAGAGCTGGGGAACAAAAGCTAGACATGTACTACAAGCTCAACTAGATGATCGAGACGGAGGCTAGTGACTCTTGTGCATTTGAGGGACAGTTGGATGGACAGGATGATAGCGCATGTCCTTCATCTTCCCCGTCAGGAAATGTTGAGGATTCAATACTTCAGCATAGTGGTGACACTTGTGAGGCTTCATATGTGTTGGCACTTAGACATGATGAGAT
>SNQJ01S0017347.1:31917-73806 GCA_010110895.2 Picea sitchensis | reverse complement strand
GCCTATAGCCTTTACCACATCCGGTGGTATGCATTCAAATAATATAATCATGTGATTTAATAACATAGCTATGGTTGAGGAAACTCTTACCATAATTTCCTTTCAACAATTATGCAAAAAGAGTGATAAAACTCATACCTGCATGACTGTCATTAAAATTATACTACCTGAATACCTGATAGCAGTAGAAGCTTTCATGCTTCTTTTATCAATCTTATAACCAACACTTCAGCTCTCTGTTTCTTCCTTCATTATGAAACAACATTACCAACAACACTTGTAACTTGCAAGCATTCTTTCCTCTGACTATCCCAACGAGCCAAAACATACTTGCTGCTATAAATTGCAACAACTTCTTTCTCCCTTTAACACATTTTCTTGTGGATCCCAAAAGCATTCAATTCTTCCAGGATTCCTGAATCTTCTTATGCTCTCCATTGTAATCATTGTGCATGATTATTCCTGCCCTGAGCACTTTCAATGCAGTTTCCCTACCTCAACAGGGTCTGCTGACCTCCCACTCAATGGGTCTTCAACTCTCTGACCTAGAGCATCTCTTTGGGTCCCTACTAGAACATTCACGCAACAAAACCACAAGCCTTGCGCGAAAAATCTCCTGTGAGAACTAGCGGTGGCACAAGTTTCTCCCACATGGCCACCGACTATGACCACGCGCCTATCCAGAAGGTATTTCGGGACTTCACATACCAGGTGTTTAGATATGAGTCACCCTTGACTCTCTCTATCCTAGAAAATAGAAACAAGAGTCTAGCGCATGCTAGCTCTTCCTTTAACTTCCACCACCGTGACCTCTAGCTATGACCTGGGGCACCAACTTTCGAGCACTACGGGACTTTACCCTTTGTGAACTTCGAGGACTATCTCTCTTTCTTTTTCCCAAGGTTTGAACTCCCGAACCCCATTTGCCTTAGATCAAGGTCCACAGCTTTCCAAATTCAACGGTCCGGGTCAATTCCTTGCGAATCGACAATTCGCGTTTTGACGTTTGGAAAAATAGTTTTCCCTCTTTTCTTTCGATCTCTAGTTTTCCAAAATCCACTTGAATTAGATATAACGACTCAAAGCTCCTCGTAATCCACTGGCGTGGATCCTTTTTCATGAATCTGGACTTCACAGTTTACGAATTAGAAAACAGTTCTCTTCCCCTTTTAACTTTTGTCTTCATAAAATTCAAGTGCGTCAGATCAAGGGCTGACACTCACCTTGAATCAATGGTCTAGATATCTCCTTGCGAATCGGAAGTTCGTGTTTCGTAATTTTCGAGAACAAATTCCTCTGTTTTTCCAAACTTTGGATTTTTCGATTTCCCAATGAAAGGAATCAACGGTTCGATCTTCCCTGAGATTGATGGTTCAATACCTCCCCTGAGTTTTCGAGTGCTGAACGACTCTTATCATTATAATCCTCGTAATTGGATGGATCCGATAGTGCACGGGTTTTTGACACTTCTTCCTGGAAGCGCTCCACCGTCCGATTCTACCCTTGTTAATCTCTTTCGCGATTCGGGACTTGGAGTGACGAAGAATTTGGCCTGCGCTCCAAGTTCACGATCCCCAAATTCATGAAATGATCCAACAGTTCAAAACCAACCACGATTAATGACCCACATTTGCTTTGGAATCCTAGGGTGGCGAGTTTCTCCATCCACTAACCACCTTCCAACTTTTGGCTATCTTACGGTCCCTGCGATTTCGCGAGTTCTCCACGGAGAATTCTGACCATTCGTTGAAATTCTCAATGACTTCTTTCCAAATATCTTGGCGTCAACTCTTCTAGAATTGAATTTCTTCCTAACTTGAAGGATCTCGAATAATTCGACAGTGTTTTCCTTCCCAAGCTTTGGTTAATGAAATTTTAACTTCACCTTGCCGCACACTTGCGCTCGGCGTGTGAACTTGCACTGTTTCTCTCTGATATTTTAACTGACTCAGTCTCAAAGGAACTTGACCCTTCTATGCTTTCTGAAAGACTTTCTGGTGCCCATCTGCACCTTCTACGCTCATCTCCTGGAATCTTTCGAACTTAAAACAAGTTCCCTCTATAAGCACTCCTTGCGCTTGATATGCACTCTCTACTTATAAAAGCTCTACGCTATCTCTTCTGAGCTTTGTTTTCTGAACTGGAAGCATTATCTCTCTCTTCCATTTCTTTGCACTTTGTGGCAATTCCAAAATAGTTCTAGCACTCGTCAACCTTCTGCAATACAATGCGCAGACGACTAGAATTTGTCAAGCCTTCGTTTCTTGACAATTCCTCATCTTTCATAAACAATCCAATTTATGAAAATGTTTCAATTTCATGACTTTTCCGAGATTTGCTCGGCTTTGTACTTTTCAGGTTTTCGAAACTTCAGTTTTTGGTATTTCGGGACTTTTGGGCCTTCGGGTTTTCGGTACCCGGGACTTCAGGTTTTCAGCACCCAGGAGTTCATTATGCAGTGACTCCCCACCTCTTGTCATTTCAATTCCGAATTCTGAAATTTCCGTTTCCTTACCCTCCGGGCCCACAACATAGTTGTCGTCCTTAAAATCCTCTATGATCCTTTTGTCTTCAGAGATTTCGGGACTTCGGGACTTCAGGTTTTCGGCACCCGGGAGTTCATTATACAGTGACTCCCCACCTCTTGTCATTTCAATTGCCGAATTTTGAAATTCCGATTTACTTTACCCTTCAGGCCCACATAGCACAGTGGTCACCCACAACCATGGTGGCACATGGCACATTCATCAGGGTCCACGTCGCTTTTAACGACGTCATCGGGTCCCACCACTCTCGCTTTTCTTCTTGACCCAGTGGCACGTGGTACACATCCATGTGTCCACATCCATTCCAAGTAAAATCCAATGGTCAAATCTTTCTCAGATCTACGGCGCAGATCCTTTCGGTGTTTCGGGGTTTCAGGTATCAGAAGTTCGTGCATCCACACATCTTGAACTTCCATTTGCCAAAATACCGATATAACTGTCTACTAAACTACTTGATCCAACAGTCAAGTTCTTCTCCCCACGATCTACGGTGCAGATTGTTTCAGGATTTCAGGGTTTTGGGTTTCGGAGGTGTTCACCTCTCCTCACTTCCCATCTCCCAAAACGTCGATTTCTTCCTGGACAATTAATGGTACAGATCTCTCTTAGATCAATGGTTATGATCAAATCATGAATTCACATTTTGTGAATTATCATGAACTCATCTGTTGATTATTTTCATGTTACGAGTCAACGAAAGGCTAATCACTCTCCACATGTTCTTTCTGATGGACGGTCCTGACTAACTCGAGGTTTCGCGTATCGTGATTTCCACACTCCTGTGCAACTCCAAAGGGATTTAAGCCTTGTGCACATTCTCCAGATCTGACGGTCACAAGGGTTCGCCTTCCCTCCCGAACAGATCCTAAGGCTCCAACACTTCTTGTGTGGAGTCCTCTCTCCCTGTGGACTTATACCACACTGGCTGCGGTTTCATAACACCGCTATACCTCCTGAGCTCGTAAGCATGGTCAAGAAACTACTTGACACTCCGGAACAAACCAGGGTCTGAAATTGGCCTTCCAGACCCAATTTCCCCTCGCATTATCGATCCAAAGACCACTTCATTGGCCCATCTAGGCTCAATGTCAAAACCTTCGCTCTGATACCAATTTGTAGCACACCTTTTTATTGCCAAGGATTTTATCGTTCTCTGTTACCAATCTGTACAAACCTTTGTACAAAGCTCATATAGGTATTATAAATCCCATGCATTTAACAAGTAAACACATTCTAGCTCAGAGTAAACTTTAAGAATTATTACTAACATAAATAATCCATGGCAATAACATTAATCCAAATGCATAGCAGAATGCATGATAATTATAATACAGAGAGATACAAAAACATAACTAAAGCATCATCTGGTACTTATCTTTGAAACAATGGAAGTTCCACCAACCAAGTGTAGGCCTTCCACGAACCTCCCAGCCTTAGACCGCACTGCTCATCAGCTCAGCAGTGGGTCACCCCCGAGCTGGGACTAAGCTCCACCCCGAGACAAGGAATCCTAGGCTAGGCCGAGGTTACAGGGAACACAACACACAACCACAACGAAGGGATTCTCTCCAAGGAACCTCCCATGCTCACTGCCCACAGACCCTCATTCCCCACATGCCTGTTCCACCCTAGGAGAATGCACCTGCTCTGTCACCTGGATAGTCCTTCGGCTGCCAGTCTTCCTTGCCTTGGGTTACAGGAACATACCAAACCGAAAGTCTCCGGGCTCTATGGTAGCTACAAGGTTCCTTCCAGGAGTTCTCTCCTTCCTCTGCGCACTCTCTCAACTGGAGGGAGTCGCTCACAGGTCCAACAAGCTCTTTTTCCAGATTCAACCACAAGCCACACACAGTCCAGTACTATGTGACCACAACAACCCACGGGAAAACAGACACAGGATTTCCCAAACTGGTTCAGCAATCACAGGATGGTCTCACAGTCACGGCTTCGGGACAGGGACTCCATGCACAGGCTTGCTCTATCTAATAAAGGATGCATCGGCTTTCCGAATTTGACACAAGCTCTCTCCAAATAAACACTATGGCTCTTTATTCAAAGGGTGTACAAAATTTCCCTAACAAACATAGACTCTTCCCCGAAATCAACACAGGTTTCTCATTCAAGGAATGCACACATGGGTGTTCTCAGAGCCAGACACAGACTCCACGGCTCCGAACAGAGGTGTATTGTTTCTTCAGAACAAACACAAGATTTTTCCCCATTTTCAGAATTGCACGAGGGTCTCTTGCAGAGGTCACACGGTTCACCACATTCAACAGGAATCTAGACACGAACACCCCAGGGCAGCAACAAACAGGTGCCACAGCATAACCAGGCTTATCAGGGACTGGACACTTTCGTTTCCTCAATCCAACAACATGGGATAGACCCACGCTCTGGTTCTCAGGGATGCATGATGATTTGTCCATGCAGGGGTTGACTCAACTTAACGGTTCACAACCGAAAGGTTGTCCATCCTTCCATAAGCAAATACAGACACCAGCCTTTTCGGTTCAGAGTGCACGAGGGTATCTCTTGCAGAGGTCGGATGGGTTCAAGCTCCAACGATCAGGTAGAATGGAGGAGGAGCCCCCCAGCACGGCTCGTCTCAGCCTTTTATTGCATGTGCCAGGGTTGACACTTGTCCCCCATGCAACTGCATGCCTCCTTCAGCATGCGTTCCTCCCACCATTTGGAAATCACCTGTCCTTCCAAAAGGAGTTAGGTTAAAACATATAATGCACATATCTTTTGGAATAATATCAAAATATTATTCCCAGGCTTAAGCCCCCTAGGCTTATCCCCTAGGCTCAACACTTAGCCCCTTTCCCACCTTCCAGCCCCTAATTCCTTGCCCACTCTTTGGATGCTCATTCCCCCTTCACTCATTCATCATGGTCGGTCTGCACCTGGCGGTGTTTATATTTTATTAATTGTTTTGCATGATTACATATACAACAACAGGCTCCTGGTCTTCAACACTTAGGCTCCCTGGCCTAACAAACACATAAGACTCCAACATATAAGAACTTGGCTCACCATCCTATAAAACATAATCACAATTCCTTTCAGAACATGGTTTACTATGGGGCTCGGACTTGGGGACACTACAACCATTCTCAAGTGGTTTGGATCTCGGTACTCCATGTCTAGGACTTGTGGGCCTCAATTAATGATCTCCTTAGTTATCCCTAGGCTAGGGGATAACATATGGATCCAACTCGAAGACATGTGCTCACCATAGAGCACATGATAACCTCAACATCTATGGTATGACATGTTCTTGCTAAATCTAAACAAAGGATATTAGGAATCCCTAGGGTGGTGATATTACCCCTTGTCCATATATGATAAAACAAAATAATCTCTAATCTAAGATATGGTTATGAGAATACATATATACATAACGAATCAAGACAATATAAAAAATGAAACTACAACTATGCTAACATGATATACAATGGTATGTAAAATGGATTCAAATTCCTACCTATCGTAACTACCTATGCTTACCTATGAATTAAAGTCTCTTCCCCATGATGGGGTTTGAGGAGGTGTCCACTAACTAGTAAAGGATTTTTCCTCCCTTTGATCATGGAAAAGTAGTAGGAATCATTGAATGACTTCATTCTGATCTCGAAGGGTCCAATCCAAAACTTTTTGCATCCATTAATGTTGTTAGGCTCCCCCATCTTTGTATCTCACTCTGAAACCAAATCTCCTTGCTTGTATTCCCCTCCTTCTGAATCAATTTCTTTTTGTATTTCGGTGTATTATGTTGAGGGAGGGGGGTGGGGTTTTGTGGTAAGTACATCTTCTTGCTTTGGCTTAGTCAACAAATGTTCATCATCCCCCTTCCATTTGACAAAGCCAACTCCTTTCCCTCTAAACCTTATGAAAACTTCAATTTCATCCTCTTGTGTAGAATAATAGTCATCCCAATATTCAGAGAGGTTAGAGGCATCATTAGGATAATCACTCCAACTTTTATCTCTCTCCTTATTCAGAATGATGGGGTGGGATTCTACCAAATCACTATCCCTTATGTATGTTTCATGCAAATGTAACGTCTCTTCATTACCTTGTGTAATGTTTTCCTTGTGATTTCGAGGAGGATTTTGGTCACCCTTTCCCTTATTCCATGTTATCTCATTAATATTGTCTTCTTATACCAAGGGAAGAGCGGTCTAGTATTGAAATAAGCATAGATATAACGAGTTGTAGTTACTATGTCCATCATTACACCTTTCAATGTGTTCCATCCTCTTTGGCTTGTTATGCAAAGTGATACAATCTTGGTCTCCGATGGGGATAGTTGCATAGGAAAAGTCCATCTCCAGACTTCCACCTAAAGTAGAATCCCATTCCCTAGATAATATCATTCCCCAAGTGTAAGGTATATCAACAAAAATGATGTCCATTATGATGGGGAAATAAGGGTAGTCAACAAGGTGTACTTCAAGACCTTCCATCAAGCCATAGACCTTGATGCCCTTTGACTCAAATCTACAAACAATGGCATAAGGCCCTGTAAATTCCATCACTAATTGGTTCATAACCTTCAAAATCATCATATTGACAGATGAATCAGAGTCAAGCATGCAGTTGTGAAGACATAGGTCATCTACTAGCAAGGAAGTGACAAAGGGTGTTTGTTGATTTTTCTCAAAATGACCAGTTTGTAATAGTGTGGAAGTTTCTTCAAACAATTGTTGTTCATCTGGGGTCTGTTTTGTCAAAGAAGGGATTTCCAAAATTCCACTAATCTGTTTGACCTTTTGTAAGATATAGGCCATACTAGTGCTTAGGTTGTTCCTATCATTGCTAGGTTTTGGGAAAGTTTGGGGTAGATCCTTGGAATACATCTGGGTCTCTCCAAGATTCACCCTTGAGTCCTCACTTGTTTGGATCAAACATTCAATCCTAGGCCTCCTCATGTCTTTATTTTCTTAGATTTTCTTTGGAGTGAACAAGGTAAATATGAAATATACATATTTAGGTTTCTCATGAGTATCCTTTAGGTGATCACGTTCAAAATGGGAGTCTTTTCATGATAATGACTTAGTATCATCTTCTTGCCTCACAACATTTTGTAGATCCAAGGTGTTTTGACAAATTTGTTATTTTGGAGCATGAGGTTTTATTGTCTGACTAGTATTTTGAGGAAGTCTCATATAAGGAGGCTTTTGGGCCTGTGATATTTCCCTTCTCAGCTAAGTGATTTCTTCAGAGGTACCTAGACCCTCAAAGTTTTCATGTTGTTTTGAAAAAATTAAGGAATCTTTCATGTTTGAGAACCCATTCTTCTCTGGGAAATGGATGACTTATACCATCCCCTTTAGGGGAAATGGATAACTTAATCTCATTTTTTACCTCTAGTATCTATGGGAAATCATGTTCTTCTTCCTCAACATCTTCCTCATTGAACCATAGGACATCGTCTTGGGCCTAAAGAAGATTGACCTGGGGAATGAGATCACACCATTTGATATTTTCTTCAATCCAGCAGGCACCATCTTGTGCCTCCTTAAGGTTTGTCGGGAAATCGTTCTTGAGGAGGGATTGGAAGTTTCCTTCAAAATAATTGAGGTATTGTCCAATAATAACACTCTTTGGCTGAAAATCAAAATCAATTCGACAAACAAAGGTATTAAACCTATCATTAAATTCCCTAAACGTCTCATTGTCTTGTTTGGAAATTTTGAGATATTGTGAGTAAAGGGAGGCCATATCTTCCATCACACCCCACCTTTGCAATAAAAATTGTTCTAAATATTCATAGGTTGTGAGGGTCTTTCTTGGGAGGCTAGTGATCCATTTCCTAGCATCTCAAGTAAGTGAGGCAAGGAAAAGTTTCATGAATATGTCAATATGTTCTTTATTGGACTGATGGAAGTTGTAACTTTCAAAACATTTGGTCCAATGTGTGTTTCTAGAAGCCCCAGCCTCTCCGGAAAAAATGGGTATCCATGAATCGACATCCTTAGGTAGATCATGTAGCCACCTTTGATGTTAGCCAAGTCCAAAGGGTTGACGAGTTCTTCGGGGGCCCATTTAGGAGGGCCATGCAAATAATAGAAACTACAAGATAATAACATGTGTACTGACGTCCACTATGGGTCATCATCGGTGGAGTTGCCAGAAAATATCATTGACATTCTCAAAGGGATGATGGGATCACCCTTAGTGGAGTTGCCAAGTAAGATTTGTGAAATGAAGGCTTTTGATAAAGGCTTACCAAAAAAATTTCGTTCAAGGAAAATTGACTCGATGTTCCCCAACAATGGCACCAAAAATGTTATCGCACAATATATACTTTCCCAAATCCTAAAGGAAAGTAGTCCTAGATTGAAGTAAAAAAAAGGTAACCCTATCACTGTCACCCCAATAGGGTACCTCTTTCTCTTTAGGAGAAGTAAAGCCTCACTCCAGGGGAGACATCCCAAGACCTAGTTAGTTGATGAAGGGAAAAACGATATGGTGAAAACCCACCCCTACCCCCATTTTTAGGTCACTCAACAGAAGAAGTCACTTGGGTGAAGTTTAAAGGGACAAGGGAAAATGAAAATAGGTTTGTACCTTCCTTTTACCAATGAAACATCAAACATTAGTAGCAAGAGTTATAATCAATGACTTCTTAAACAAATTATGTGCTTCTTGAACAAGTTACTATACAATAAAAGTGAGATTGTGGTAGCAACAATGTATCTTGAAAGGTGAAATTTATGATGACAAGGAAGAGATAAAAGAATATTGCAAACTTGATAATTCTTGTTACTCACAATTTCCAAGATAAACACAAGTCAATAAATGAATTTAATGGCTCTCCAAACATTTATAAAAACATTAATTACTGATGATAAAAGCAATGGAAACCACTTCAGAAAAGTACTATAATAAAGAAATAAGACATTACTTCAATATCCAATGATTGTGGTTTTCTTAGTACAAACTCCGAATGGTTTTATGGATGAATTTAGGGATGTAGGGGCCTGCAATAGTGGCTATAATAGTAGCTATGAAAACGGTAACAACTTCACAACTTGCATTCTAGAAAGGAAATTGAACATACACTTTAAAACTTATTGATAATACCTTTCCTTATACAAATTCTAGAATGACTTACATGGCTAGTAGGCTGATATAAGCTGCAAAATTATAGCTGCAACAATTATTATGACAACAACAAATTAGTTGTTAGTATTTCTAGACTAGGTTAGAAAATCAGTAGAGTAAGAAGTGAAAGAGTTTGAGTATGAAGTGAAAGTTTGAGTTGAGTCTTGTCAAGAAGTAAAATAAGGGGACTAGTGCCTTCAAAGGTAATGGATTCAAGGAGGACGGCTTATTCTAAGGCTGCAAATTAATGATGATGCACAAAAGTCTAAGAGGGAAAAAGTATCGGAGAAGTAGTAACTTAAGTCCTCCTAGACTTTGACCTCAAGAGACAAAATGCTATGGTGTAGGAAATTATAGGCCCTAGAGCCTTTCTCTCCTTAACCTTTTTATGGAGTAAAACTTATGCAACAATAACCAAGTACAAAACCCTTAGAGCACTAGAAATATAGGTTTCTAGGGTTTCACTAGTTACTAGATCAATTCAATGAAAGCTTGGAAAATAAAAAGTAAGAAAGTAGCAACTTAATTTTCTCACTTCAGGCATTAAATACACCATGTAATTTCATAATATTGTATGAGAAAATAAAAACATACAATAAACCATTCAATACATGAAAAAATGCATATTTCACTTGCTTGCACCAAGAATAATCATGAGAATACTATGTAAGATCACCATAAAACTTCCAGAATTGATTCAAGTTGCAAAAATCATCCTTAAACAAGACAGGTGCCTCACAATTTCAGCCAATAAATCTAATAGGGAAAAAATTTCATACCTCTTGTCTCCAATGAAAAGTTGTGATGAAATGAATGTCAATTTATACTTATTTATACAAAATTTAACCTAAAATTAATTTCGGTTCATAATTACTCGGTCGACCTGGCCAGTTTTTTTTTTAAATTACATTAGGACAAAATAAAATTAATTTGCATCTAAGAATCACTCTAGGGGTGACGTCATGCCCCTCTAGGGTGAGGTTGATCCCCAATTATGGAACACTAGGCAGAGAAGGTGAAACGTTGGGGATCCAAAGGCCTGAAACCCTTCCCACATGTGCCAATGCCTCATAAATGTCATCCAAGATGAAACCCTAGCTTTGGATGACGTATAGGGATATCATGGTGATGTCCAGGGCCCTCAAGGGATAACATCCATGTGGGATGAGCAAGGTCCCCCGCATCTAGGTCTGTGAGGGTGCCTCCAAAGGAAACATCCTTCTTTCTACCGGTGCAAGCATTCAATCTCTTCTTACCCCTTGCTAGGGTTTCAACATCCATCTGTAGGATTGAATACCCATGAAGGTCCTATATAATCATTCCCCCATGTGTACCTATCCACCAGGAAAGGTCCTGCAGCAAAAACAAGTATGCCCTCCAAGGGTTCATAAGTCACATGGATCATAGCATGTAAATCACATCCAATAATTAAATTACCCAAACATGTGTATGAAACCCCCATTAACCTAGAAAAATGCTCAAAGACGTTATGCGATTTGACAAGTTAGGTTTGGAGAAGGCCTCAGAGTTTCCTATTAGTATAACTTGTCTTAATTTTGGGGTGTTTCCTGGGTGGGATCTAGTCCAAGTCATGTAAGTGTATGAGGTGGCATGGGGTAAATATTTGGGCATGGGGTGCATATAATAACAGGGAAATGTAAAGTCTTACCTATGGGTGCCTTTGTAGAGGGTGAGCTACACCTTGTCATAAATGCAATTTTTTCCTAGCCCATTCATTGCATTTTACTCTTAGCTTTATTTTGATCTTTTACTCTTGTGCTTCAAGGGAATAGTCGAGGGCCACTATTCTGTCTTGATGACCAGAGGTTTCAACGTTATCCACAAATATTTCATGGAAATGAGAAGTTTGTATCATGATGAGACCCCCTTTCTCTTAGCTATGAAACCAAGGGCCACTACTCTATCTTGGTGACCATATAGGTGGTAGTGTCATACCACTACATGCCTATGGTCATAATAGGTCAGCTCGTGATGAGACCTCCTATCCATCAACTAGTACCTTAATTTTTTATGTTATCTTATGGGTCCCCCTTTATTACTAAGAATCCTTCCACTGCTTTCTCAGGGATCCCTGGGTGAAGCATATTGAAGGTTTCAACATTGGATTTTATCTCTTTCCAGCTAATTTTACCCTCTGGTCCTTTAGCCCCTTCTTCCCACAAGGTAAGGTACAACCCTTCCTAGTGTATCCAATCCTAATGCCCAAACAAGGATAGGGGAAATGAAAGGAATAAAGATGGAAAGTGGTAAGTATGGAGGGAACAAATGATGAATTTTTATAGATCCACCCAGTAGAAACCCATCCTAAAGGGAAATCAGTTCACTAGGGCACCATGTCACCTTTCTAGGTATGAATGAGGCAAAGAACATAATTTCCAAGAAAAATTCATGAAATGAAGAAGGATTCAATACAACATATTCAAGTGCTTCAAAAATCAGAGTGATACATACCATGATACCCAGACTCATTACCTCATGGAGAAAGACTCATCGCTACTTCAGGACCAGGTTGGTGGGATGGATACCGCTTCTGGTAATAAGTGGAGTACACTGAAGAAAAGAGGGGCCCTCTAGGGCCATGCTCAAGTCATCTGGCTCTTGGTACTCCATGTCTAGGACTTGTGGACCTCAAGACATTATCTCCTTAATTATCCCTAGGCTACAGGATAACATGATCTACCTATTGACTTGTGTAAATAATCATCTTGTGATATTGATCATTATTTATCCTATGGGAATCATCTATTTTGTAAGGTATTTTATGCCTAAGGGAGTTGATAACTTTATAATTGTCTATTGTTCATGGGTTAATTTCTCTCTTGTGATTGGTGAATTATTTCTCTAGCACACTTTTGATCAACTATCACATTGTAGTTTTGGGATTATCTTCATTGCTATTGTAGTTTTCTTTATGAAGAACACTCGTGAGAGGGAATATTTTCTTTATAAGGAGTGTGTTTCCCTAGTACTACTATTTTTCCCATTTATTTTATCTTTTATGGTTTACTAGTGGTTCCATTCGATGCTTCTCTCTCTTGTGATATCAACATGGTATCAGTGTAGGTGTGAACCTCCCTTACCCTTTTCAGTACTAGTTAAGGTTTTGTCTTCATTGTTTTCTTTTTAGTGATCAAAATTTGCAATGAAATATTGTTCCTAACATATGGAGTATTCGGATTGTTTCATGGTGATCATATATTTTGAACAAGGGAACCTCACATAGGGTTTTTTATACCATATTTTTTGTAATTTATTATAGGTTTTGTCTGCGTATTTGAGCACCCAATATTAGGGCTTAGTTGTAGATCTAACTTTCAACCATTTCTCCTTAAGTGGATTTGTGTCTATGGGATAGTAACACCACTATTTTTCTTGTGATTGGAAAACTAGGGCTTGACCATTAATTTTCTCATTTTAAGCAATTTGATTTGTTTCTATGAGTTGGTAGCATAATTGTTTTTATTTTGATTGTAGACGATCATATAAGTTACTCATTTTCAATAATTTATCCATGATGGTAGAATCACCAATTTCTTTTGATTATAGAACTAAGGTTTTTGAACATCCATTTTTACTTATAATTTTCTAGTAACTAATATAAATCTATAGGCTAGCAACATCATTATTTTTTCTATAGGATATCAACATAATTAGTTTTTCTCTAACTATATAACTAGGGTTTCATATCATTTCCTTCTTTGCAACAAATCTAGAGAATTTTTGTTTAGTGGCATAACAATATTGACCTAAGTGATACAAAACTGAGGTTTTTGGATCAACTCTTATTAAAAATTTCCTAAAGTTGTAACCCTCCTTTCATGACTCATTTCAACAATTGATATAATATTTTAACTAATGGCATTGTCTTAGGGGTTGTAGAAATAGAGTTTCTAGATCATCTCTTGGTCGTTTGTTTTTCTTTTTTCTTTTTAGACTTCCATAGGACCACACTCTTCAATTAATGTTTGTGCTATCCTATTACAAATTCATTACACTCTATATTTCTTGGAAGAATACAATACTATATCCCTTTCATTTGGGTATAATGAAGGATATTTTTTATAGAATTATTTATGTCATCCTGAACATAATAGACTTGAAGTGGATGTTTTCCCTAGTCAATGAAGCAACTTGTGCTTCGGTCATTTAGACAATGAAGAAATTTATATCCATTTTATTTCATAAATAGGGATGTGCCACCAAGTCTTGAATGGGTTTTCATCAAATAGTTGAAGAACTTTCAAGAGTAGAAATTTGCAACAAGGATATTTTCAATGATATTTATTTCCTTCAGAGAAAGTGTTTATGGATAGAGAATACCCTTCCTATTAATATTCAGGTTACAAATTCATCAAATTTCCATTACAAGTTTTTTAAATAGAGTACATGGGACCATATTCTAGTATATTGTCATTATGAACCTTCTAGTACAAATTCTTCCTTTGATGAGTTTTTATTCATAGATCTCTAGGATCTATCCCATTATTTTTTATATATGATTCTTCCATGGATAAGTATCACTATTATAGTGGATATTTACATTCCACATTATGATATTGGTTATTTTTGGATGTGTTACGACTTGAAAATGCATCTCCCATTTCACATTGTTATGGGTTTTCTTCTCTCATCAACATGCAACTTAGAGGCATGTAACACCACTTGGTTGTATCTTTCAAAAATTGGAATACACATGGATGGGTGATGTAATCTCGAAGATACCTAGAGGAATACTTTTCTACCTTGAAAACTTTCCAAGGTACAATTTATGGCAAGGTACATGTTAGAAAAGACCTAAAGGAGAAAATGACCTAGATGTAAAGGATCAATGTGGCACTAAAAAATTACATGGGATAATCAAAGGCCTACTTAATTCATAATTTCCTCTTCAAAGAGGTGTTTAAAGCATTACATTTGGAAATAAGGGGGTGAAATAACCCTAATCAAGGAGCTTCCATGTATTTGGATGTGTATTTCATATTGTAGGAGGTTCCTTCAAGAATTACACATTATTTGAGGCATATTTCACATATTTGGAGGAATATTTCACCTTGTGGTAAGGTCACATTGTTCAAGGCATTTTCTAATACATTTGGAGGAGATCCATTTTCAGAGGAGATTCCATGTGGAATTAGTGACATGGTCCAAACCCTTAAATGAAGAGTAAATGTATAAATTATGAAGATATAATGGGATAGAAAGAAGTGAACTGGAACTGGAACCATTCAAAAGGCGAAAAGAGTTCCATATTAAAAATAAATATAAGAGATAAAAGAAAATTAATTTTTCAAGTGGGTCCAGCCCAAGTGGTTGCGAGGAAAATTTGTATCCTCCCCACCAAGTTTCAAATCCCATGTTGTGGCATGATACTCTATGTGAATCATTTTTTCAATATAATGATCATCATGATATTGTTGACAAGGCCTCAAGATTTTGTAGAATCCAGTTACCTTGGGTGCCATCCTTAGAATGAGAGAAGTTTTGGATTTGGAGATCCCTAAACATCAATTAGGAGGTGTAATAGGGTTGAAATATCCCTTGAATATAATAAAATGTACCTAGGGCGATGCACCCTAGGTAGGTGGATGTTTTATTATTTTCTCATATTTGAACCCTAAAAATACTAAACCATATTTTAGGGTTTATGAAGGATGGAAGCCTATAAATAAAGGATAATTTTTATTTGATAAAATCATGGTTGGAAGATAGGGAATTACCCTATAATAAATTATCATAATATCTTTGGGATCATTGGAAGAGGTACAAGTTCAAGTTGAGGTTTTCATTCATTTTTTTTTACTTTTCATAAGTTTATTTGATTGTTGAAATTACTCTTACAAAATGCTAGTGTAATATTTGAAGAAGACAAATTTTCTCGAATAAGAAGAGATAAGCTTGAGGTGTAACCCTCCTTAATTCTTGTTGTCATTTAATGGATATTGTTTTTGTCATTTCTTCATATTGAGATGATGTTGTTATCCTTTTTCATATTCATGGTTGCAAATTATATTTGGTTTTTTTTCAATTGTTGTGAGGTGTGTCTTTGAAAGGTCCCATTAATTAATTTTTGCATATTTAAAAGACCAATATGGTTGGTTATATCATATTGTTAATATCCTAACTATGTATCTTCATCACATTCAAAACCTCTTGTTAATTCATCTTGATCACATAACCCAATTACATAGGAATTGGTCTTGGTAAATTGCACCACCCATCTTATTCTAAAAAAAAAATTAAAAATAATATTTCTAGGGTTTCCTCCCTTGTGTTGAAAAAGAACTAGCCTAAAGTGAGATGAAGTATTACTATGGTGACATTGGGTAATATTTCTAATTCCCGATAAAGTTGTTTTTTCTTTAAAGGACCTTATAACATATGAAGTGTAGGTTTGGGAGGTAACAATATGTGCTACATTCAACAATGCCATTTTTATGGATAACTTGTCCCCTCCATTGTACCTTCAACAAACTAACATACTTTAATGGATCCTTCTTCCATACCTCTACTAGAGAAAACATTCATTAGGTTGTGGAACTGTGTTGATGTGGGAGGTATTGAATTCAAGGTAGACTATATATTTACTATATGCTCATGTTTAGCATTGAGGGGGGAAACTATGATGTAATGTCTTCTCTCTAAGGCCTCTTGTTTATGTTAAGTGGGGATGTTGTGAATAGGGTTGTACTTATGTTTCACTAGGTATCTATAAATCCATGCATTTCTATATGTTTTTCAAGGACAACTTATATTCATGTTAAGTATTCATATGCCCACTCTCATACGTATTTTGGAAAGCTATATTTTGGAAAGCTATATCCGCAGGATCTTTTAAATGATTATGGTTGAGTTTTAAACTTGCATGTATAAATTAACCATTTGAGAATTTAATGAAAGAATGAGGAAAGAAGAGGATTATATCAGTCAAATACACATATGCATATATGAAAAGAATAATAAACAGCAAACCATAAGAACGCAGGTTGATAACGGAGTTCGGCACAACTTTTGCCTACGTCTCCGAGAATTTTTCCTTGTGGGGGAGGCTTCTTTATTTCTGCTCAAGTTCTCAAAATTACATCTCAGCAACGCCAAATGGCTACAAGACTGATCTGTTCTTGTTGTCCCAGATCTCTAGAACCCTGCAAAAGAAACGGCATGCAAAACTGATGCTCCAAGCTCCCAGAAATGATCCGACAGCGTTTCCACCTCAAAGGCTTCCCTGCAACAAACTGACTTTGGCTTGGCATTCCTTCAGCATAACTCTGCTCTGAATGACTGTCATTGGCCTCAAACAGGCCTGGTTTATATAGCATTGGATTTGGTTTCACATCCCCAACTTCCTCCAAGAATCTGGCCTCCAAAAATGCCCAATATCCCCCCAAAATGGAAGAAATCAATAAAAAAATAGGCATATTAATTATTTAAAAACCAAATTATGTTGCAAAAAACCCACTAATAATAAAGTTTTGGCCCGCAGCCCCCAAATCTCGGGCGCGTCCCCCCTTTACTCGGTCATATGGGTATTTTGGGCTAAGCGCTAGCCCCTTATCTCTCGCTAGCACCCGGTTCTGTTGGCGTAATGCGTGGCCATATGGCCACAGGCTGTTGGTTATATAACCGCGCGCCGTTGGTTATGTTAAACGGTCGTATGTGCCAAGGGCTGGGGCTAAGCCCCGGCCCTTTTTTCGCCCGTTTTAAACTACAACAAAATTTCAAAACAATATGCGCCATTTTGTTAACAAGAAATACCATCCGCCCGGGTGGCTAGCCTAATCCGCCGGTCCGTTGCCCGCCCGGAGGTCCCGGGTTCGAACCCCGGTGAAACCATAACAAAATTTTACATTGCAACCCACAAACCAATAATGCAGTGCCACGTGGCGGCCCGTGACTGGGCCACGTGGTGCTTTAAAAACCAACCACAACCTGACACGTGTCAACCTGTGATTCACCCACGTGTCTGCCAAGTCAACTGCCACGTCGAATGTCGTACTGACACCTGTCAATTTGCCGTACTGCCACGTTGCTTGCCACGTTAGCCTGTCGTATGCCCTGTCATCTTCCACGTCAGCTTACCACGTGTCACCCTATGAGTGGTGACACGTGTCACCTTCTTACTGGTCCAACCGTAACTCCAAACGGCTAAATCCACCTGACACGTGTCGCATCCTAGTGATGCCACGTGTCCCCCGTACGAATCTACCACATGTCACCTTCAGAATCTGCCATGTCAGCTGTACGGCCCTGCCATGTCAATTGTACGAACATGACACGTGGACTGTATGGACTATACAGTCATCCCCTTTTTTGCCTATTTGACTTTTCGGACAGAACGCGATATCTTCTCCATACGGACTCCGTTTGATGAAGTAAATATACCACCAGAATCAGGAAGACGAGACAGACGCAATGGCACAGGTTTCGTCGCATTCCGAGCACTTTCATTTTTGAACATTTTTCAAGCCCTATCAGGCTTCTGGATCCGTTTTCGGATCAATCCATAATCCCACTCAAACATGTATATTGGTCAAGGCCAACTTATATTCATGTTGGGTATCCATGTACCTTATGTCGTATGTATCTGGTTGATCTATATTCAATTTGGGTATATGTAAACCCACTCTTTGCTGTATTCAAGATGGATATCCTAAAATGAACTCTCAACATTCTACCTCTCTTAGATGTATTCGAGTTGCGTATTCATAAACCAAATCACTTTTCTATATTGGACATAGTTGAATCTATTAAGGTGGGTATCCATAAACCTAATAACATTTATATTTCATCATTATTTATTGTACCCCTTGTTCAACTTAATAGGGGACATTGAGAATGGTGTAATCCTCCCATTTGGCCTTGACCAACTCTTATTATGCCATTAATGAATTTGGTTATGTGTCAATGTAATATTTTATTGTAATAATGCTAGGTTTAGTTGATGTTGTCCTAGTTAATTAATATTCATGCCCATAACCCCTATTGGAGAGGATTCCTTACTTCTTGAATTGTGTATAAATAAACACTTAGTCTTTTGTAAAAAATCCTCTTTTGAACTTGATGATTCTCTAAACTATAGACATCATATCTATTATAAAGTTTTCATTACTAAGGGAACCTATATCTTTAGCATTCAATATTCTCTCTAGAACACTTGTGGTTAGATCTTGTGTTTTTATTTTAAGGTTATCTTGGTTTTTATTGCAGATCTCTCTTTAGCACACTCATGTTATGCCATATTTTCTCTCTCAGGAGTGTGTTGTATTAGAGGTCTTACTCTTTCCATTTATTTTATTTTTTACGGTTTGATGGTGGTTCTATTCGATCATTCTCTCTCTTTTGATCTCAGCATCATGAAGAGAGGAAAATTGCGAAATATAGAAATAGTTATTGTATGGATGTAGCATACATCTATATGACTATACATATTTTATTGTTCTACAGTAATATACAAATCCATGCAATTATAATGTAATCTTGCTCCCAATTAATTCTCTTTGATATATCACTCTTTTAGTCATTGTCCCAATTCAACAAAAACTATGTTTGAACTCTCTATATTGACCTATATTTATACTTTTAGTTGAAACCCTAATATACCAAAACTCTAATCTCTGGTGAGAAAAATAAAGTTACTTGTAGAAATATCTCAAACTACTTCGAGGAAATTTCGATTGAACCAGTGTGGAAGTTCATGTCAAAACTATATTTCCAACACTCCCTCTTAGAGAGGACAAAATTATGCACCAATCCAAGTGTATCTTTGAATGCTTCAAACTTCCCTCTTGCTAAGGGCTTGGTCAAACTATCAACTAACTATTGATCTGTGGGAATATATTGGATCTTCACTACTCCCTTTTGAATCCTATATCATATGAAGTGATATATAATCTCTATGTTCTTGAACCTATCAAAAAATACTAGATTCTCAGAGAGTTTGATGCAGCTCCAATTATCACAATAAATGACCACGGGATCCAACTCATGATCAAGAAATCCTATAAGTAAATTACAAAGATAGATAGCCTGACAAATAATATTACTCGAGGGCATGTATTTTACCTCTATTGATCTAAGTTCCATGCAATTACACTTCCGATTAAACCAAGATATCATCATTCAACCCAAGAAAAAGTGGCACCTTGAGGTTCTCTTCTTATATGGTACATTTCTTTCCCAATATGTGTTTGTATATACTCTTAAATTCAGTGTTAAGAACCAAACATCAATATAGCATAGAAAAACCTCAGGAAAAGTACTCAACGCCTTGAAAAAGAGATAATTTCAGATAATAAGCCTCTTCGAGGGGGAAACCTCCTTTTACCCCACTTAAATGTTCAAGTACAAGATGATTCAAAGTAGAAATGTCTCCTTGGTATATATAGAGGAAACTAGGAGGGTATAATTACAACTAATGGCCTAAAAGAAATAGGCACTAAATAAAATAACATTACTAATCCTAATATACTAATTAGGGGTAATAAATAACATTACTAATCTAATATGCCCCAGTGGGGTTAATGGAGGCCAGTATTAGGGCTTAACATTGCCCCTCCCCTTGAGACAAGTGTTGTCATATTAGCGGAGTAACTCCTAGATATACGTATAAAGAGACTCGGCATCTTCCCAAGTTTAATCTTCAGCCGGTAGTTTCCCTCCATTTAATGAGATACTCTGAGGAATAGATCCATTTCCTCAGGGTTAGTGGCGAATTCTTGTGTCGGTGATGGCTTGAGGGCTCAATATGATTTTTCCTTCCTGGGATCAAGTTAGAATATAGTTTGAGCTGGGATCTTGTTGCCTATAGCCCCTAACAAGCATGGAAACATGGAAGCTAGCATTGTACTTGTGAGAGAGATGCGGGAAGCTCAATTGTGTATGCCATAGTACCAATCTTTTTGCAACACCTTATAGGGGCCATGAATTACTTTGGTGATAATTTATTATCCTTCTTGAAGCCTTGAGGGACATGCTGTTGTATGGTTGTAGTCTTAAGAATATGCAATCCCCTACTTCAAAACTTCTTTCCTTCTGATGTTAGTCGCTTACATTGTTTCATGCGATTAAATGCCATGGTTAGGTTTTCCTTTAAGATTTGGAGAACTTGTTGTTGATTCTTGATGTGATCTTCCAACTTTGCTTGAACCTTGGTTTTATTTTCGAGAAGAAGTTATGGAAGGAAGGTGGTATCCATAAAAGTGCAAAAATAAATGGATTTCATTTTATTTGCAGTGTGAAAGGAAGTGTTATACCACCGATACGCCAAGGGTAACTTCTTTGAACCATTGTGTTTGTTTATAGGAACAAAGCAAAGGTATCCTTCGGACATTTGTTCACTATCACCGGTTTGTCCATCATATTAGGGATGATAGGATGAGCTATAGGGACCAATTGAGTACCCAAACAAGGAAAATAATTACTGTCCAAAATGTCAAAGTGAATATGGGATCTACATCACTTACAAGTAATCTTTGAAGAACATACATGTAGCTTTGGTATCTCCATGAATGCGGTGGAAACCGCACTAGCTTTGAAGGGATGAGAGAGTGCACAAAGGAGTGTACATGCTTGGTGATCTATCAACAATCACCATGATGACACTCTTTCCTTCAGACTTTGGTAACCACATGATGAAATCCATGGAAACCTCCAAGATTTGCTATAGATTAGTATATCATCAAAATGCCCAACAAAAGGAATTTTTCAAAGGGAAGGGCTTGAAAGTAGATTCATCAACCCTTGGAATATGGAAGGTGCATTTATAATCATCAATGTCAGTATATCTCTATTAATGATATGTCTGGGAAATGGATTGCTCCATGTAGTTCATCTAACAATTCGCAATCATGGAATGGGAAACTTATCTTTAATAAATTGATATTGTTAGGCTCCTCTATAATGGACACATCATGCATGAGGCTATCTTTCTTGAATACCATTACCCTTTAGTGCAGTAAGAACTTGGCTAGATCTAATAATGCCATCCTCTAACATTTCTTCAACCATGTGCTCAATTTCACTCTTAGGGGCATAAGGGTATGTAGCTGATGTGGGAGGAACCTCGAGGGAGTCTGGAGTGAATTTCATGATCATGATTTCAGTGGGTGGGATACCTTTGGGAATATCTTCAAATGCTTTGGAATGCTTATCAATGAGTGTTTGAGTCCTTGAGGGCCAGATGGCTTAGATGTTTGAACATCCTAGTAGACATAGTTTTGTAATAATGCCTTGATGCCCCTTTTTCAATAGTTGTCAACACCATTAGAGCTTATCACCTTAGCAGGCTTCCCTGAAATTACCTCTCAGCTCAGTTTATTTTCCTTCCATTTAAGCATGACTTCATGAGAAAGAAGTTCTTGAAAATTAAAAGGCGCTATTCCTAATGATTGTAACCATTGGATTCCCTAGTACAAAATCTGCACCACCCATGGGTATAACCAATCCATTGGACTATTCATTACATATTCCCCCTTTAGTAAGATTGACTTATTGCATTTTCGAGCAATTGATAGTTCCTGCATGTGCAATCATTACTTGAGAGCCTCTAATCTTTGGATATACAAGAAAGATTGATATCTTTTGGCTAGATTTATAGTGAATGGGAATTGAATGCGCGAGGAATCAGTGGGACCTATTACCCTTTTCTTTTTTGATGTATCCTTCCGATCTTGAGGGGTTTGAGGAGTGCTAATTCCAACCAATGCATTGCGATGTCATTGGGGAGTCAACCTCGGAATGAGGTGCTTCGTTTTCATCTTGGGATGGTTGTTCTTCTTCTTCTTCACTCTTCACCAATCTATAGAATAATTTCTTCTCCCACCACACTTATGTCCCTTATTGTACTTGTTTTTTCTGAATTAAAGCCATAAAACCTTTAGCACTGCTTTCCTCCAATTGTTGCGGGTTTCAACCTTGTGGAGTTAGGTGTTTTTGGAGAAGGAGCATTGTTCTCTCTATATAGATGTTAGGATGGGTCATTCTAGTAGCCCTTAGCTTCATATTTTTACTTTCAACATTTCTTGCCATATACCGATGCATTCTCAGTTGGGTTTCCCCAAAGGGAAAACCTCATGTCCAGATGTTATCCTTTAAAGTTCCTATATGAATACATCAATCAAGTGCTCATGCAGATATGGTTACCTTTATATTCAATCTTTGGGAAGTTCTCAGTAGTAGCACCGATGGCGAACCTTTTGCTTGAGATTTATCAATTGGATAAAGAAGAGTGTTATCATATCTCACTTAGTGTGCTATCATTTCTTAGTGAAAATTGTCCAAGTGTGAGTGATTTCGAGAACAAAGCCGTGATACCAAACAAATTGATTAGGTTCCTAATATAAAGAAGCAATTCATTTGCTTTTGTATGGCACTTTATGTAGATCAAAGAACTGCTCAATCCAGAGTATCCATGTGATTGGGTCCTTGCCATCAAAATTCCTCATCAATCTTAGGAGCGTGGTTGGTATTCAAAACCAAAGTTAGATTTCTCCATTCTTGATTCACCTTCCTTGTGTCATCATGAATTTCATGGGATGCATTTTCCTTTTCAGGTGTCTTCTACCCATTCTGAGAATTTTTTCAATACTTCATGATCTCCCTTTTTAAATACATCCATCTTAGTATCCAACTTAGCTTCCATTGAATCCATCTTAGTGTATCCAATTGGCTTCCATTGAATCCATCTTAGCTTCCATTGGATCCATCTTATTTTGGATTCATTTATGTCCCTCATTTTCTTCACCTTCATCAAAGTCCAAGTAGGATTTTTTAGGAGCTTATTTGGTGTAAGTTCCCTTTTTGGGTAGCATGTTGGCCAAGTATCCCTTCTAAACCTTGATTTTGAGGGGTGAAGTTACCTTTAGACAATATTTCTTACATTGTATCTCCCAATTTTTGGCCCCTTTTAGGTGAGACTTTCTCATGTATTTTCTACAGTATTTATTCTCTGAAATGCCACAAGTCTGATCAAAATTGGATGTGCCAAAGAATGGAATTTCGGTAACTTCCCCACAGCTTGCCTATTTTTGGCCTCGGGAGATCTCCCTTGTATAGTGTACCCCACACAAAATAGTGTCTCAAAATTTTAGAGCTGCGCCCAAACTACTCTGGTGTCCGCGATCCAATGCAACCCAGTCACGTACAGTTTGGATACTCTAGGAAAATTTATGATTTTTTACCCAAACGCATGCCAGGACTAGTCAATGGGACTAATTGGGATACCTATCTTACCCACGGTACATATATAAAATTTAAGATGATGACCCGAGGCTAAGATTTTTACCAGTTCTATACTAATTTTACGTAAATGGCAGCACAGTACGTTAGAGGTGCAGAGGCATTACGGAAAAATTCTTTATAGCTTAAGTGGAATGACTCATTTTGGGATGATTCCAGGAAACCCTATCTTATACAGGCATATCTCCACGAAGATATAAAGGCCTCATGAGCTTAATTTTTGAGTCCCAGCTTGGCCACCTTGATCAAATCTACTAAATATCCTCCAAGCCGTTCACATACGAGCTTGTTGTAGAAAAGTTATAGTGAAATTTCCATGAATTGTCTCGGATGTAGCAGTGAAACCCAAGGACCTTGAGCTCTGATACCATATGTTGAGACAAACATCAATATAGCATAGAAAACCTGAGAAAAAGTACTCAAAGCATAGCAGAAAGAGATAATTTAGATAATAAGCCTCTTTGGGGGCAACCTCCTTTACCCACTTAAAATATTTCAAATTACAAGATGAGTTCAAAGTAGAAAATGTCTCCTTGGTATATATAGGGAGACTAGGAGGTAATTATTAATGGCCTAAAAGCCTTGGTATATATAGGAGACTAGGAGGTATAATTACAACTAATGGCCTAAAGCTAACATAAATAAAATAACATTACTAATCTAATATGCCCTAATAAATAACATTACTAATCTAATATGCCCCAATTAAGGGTTAATGAGCCAATACTAGGGATTAACATTCAGTTCACCATATCCAATATATCACATAACATACTCCATTGTGCCCCTCAAGTTCCCGAGAACATGTTTTTTTGATACCAAATGGTCGTGCCTCAACCACACCATGAACTAACTCAAGGTGTACACTATAAAACATATATTTTATCTACCATTGAACAAATACATTAAGCAACATATCAGTTGGTTGTATAATGTGGGATCAACCAAATTTGAATATAAAGTTATCACCTTCTTTAGATTAGTGGTCATGGGTGTGGCCATAGGCTTGTGTTCCTCCTTCTAGAACCTCTTTAGTATCTCAACTTCATTCTTACCCTACCTAATGAATGTCTCTCTTGGTAACTACCAAACATCCCAACCTCATAATGGATGCATCATGCCAATGTCCTTCATCTCAAACTCAGTAGACATGTCTACTTTACACCCTGCAATAAGTGTCTCTACACCTATAAGAAATAAGAAATATACTTGCAACACAAAAATGAGAATATCAATCCCCATAAATATATAATATAAGTTAGGATATGCTTCAATTTTTTTGAATCCCATACTCTACAAATAACCCTCCATGTTGAAATACCATGCTCTCACTACCTTCTTGAGTCTGTACAAGGATTTCTTAAGCCTACAAACATGGGAATCCTTCCCATTTACCTCAAATCCCTAAGGCTACTCTATGTACACATCTTTCTCAATGATCCCACTAAGGAAAGTTGTATTCACATCCATCTAATGTATCCTCCATCCCATAAATGAAACTAATGAAAAAAAAAAATCTAATGGAAGTGTACCTAGAAACTAGAGAAATTTTGTCCTCACAGTCCACTTCCCTTTTTTGGGACAACTTGCTCACCGCAAACCTTTCCCTAAAATTCTCAATGCTTCCATATGTTGCATGCTTAAATATTTTGTAGAGCCACCAATAATTCATTGTTGAATTCCACTCCAATATTGGAAGTACATCCAAAACATCATTCTTGATGATGGAGGTGTACTCCACCATTCCATCATGCCATTCCTATTGGTTTTCTACTTCCCGAAAGATGGAAGGCCCAAAATCTATCATGTTTTTCATGAATGTCATTTAGTTAGGAAACTTATTTCAAGGTTTTATCTCTCTGCATGTTCTCCCAGGATTCTCAACATACTCCTAATTACCCCTCAATTTATAAGTGTGATTTATAAACTACCATGCATATTCCACTATAATATTCAGTCACAACAAATCTTGCAATATTCTAAAATATTTTACTATGCAGTTTATTTCCTTGTATCTTAGATTTATTATTATTAGCTTAGTTCTCAAATTTATGAAAATGATGGAACAAGAAAATGAACACACCTCCACACAAAAAAACACAAGATGTATCCTAGGAAACCCAATACAGAAGAAAACTCAGCTAGAAGGTGATTCCTACGCTCTACTCTCTTTTCTTCAGTTATAAAATGCAAGTACAAATAAGGGGCACTCTCTATAGAGTTACCTTTGACATTCTGGCCTTAATGGATGCTAAAGAATATTCGTATGCCTCTATTTTCCTCTCAATTCCCACTCCTATATTCTATGCTCAAATATGGAACAAATACAATGATAAAAGAATGGAAACCCTCCTCTTCCTAGTGGCCTAGTATTTAATAAAGTTTGATATCCATCTAGGGTTAGGGATTTTTTATGCCTCAACCCTAAATTAGTGTTATGGTTTCGGACCTTCTAAAATATTACTGAAGTCACACACCTGAATACCCCCATATCTGTGATTAATGGGGGATGATGTTGCATTCAATCAGTACCATGGTGGTCAACAAAGTAGATCAACTTACAGAATGCATAACTTCTGCATACAAACTCTAATTGAGGTGATTTTCAAACTGTTGGAAAGATATCAGTGAATATAATATAATTAATGGGTTGGAAGATATTCTTACAATTTTTTGACACCAAAAAATGTTTTTTGATGCCTCAAAAGTTTTTTTGGAAATATCTAAACCCCAAATCTCCAAATTGGGATTAGCTGCTGCTAAAATGATCCCCACAAATTAATTCATCCGATTTTTCCACCTAGAAAGTACCAAGATAGATGAAAAATTATATAATGATCCATTCCAAATGATAACTCCCCATTTAGGGAGGCCTTTGGTCCTCAAAATATTTTACTTAATGATTTGAGGAAATTTTTTCTCGTCCTTCTCCATGGAGTACCATTTGTCCTTTCCTAGAAGTTGTCATTTCAACCCTATCTACTAGAGCTCATGCCACTCATGTCTAGTAGTTCTGGAATTCTTCTTCAAAACTCTATATTATTCCAACTATGCCTAAGATTTTGGTGTTAATTTCTCTATGGTAGGTAGGATCTTCTCCTTAATTTCCTGACCTAACATGGAAAGCTCATAGAGTTTTAAATTTTCCACATTCACTATCGTAGTAAATATGCATATATGGGGGTAGATTGAGTCTATAGGAACTATCACCCACCTTCTCAAATACTTAGAAAGGAAAATACTATCGAGCCTTGATATTCTTACAAGGACCCTATAGGATTCCTTTATTAATATGAAATCAAACTCTATCCCCCACCTTGAATGTTTTCTTAGTTCTATAATCATCGTGTCAGGCCTTATACTTTTCCTACGACTTCTTCAATCCTCCTATACTTTCAAATGGATCTACCTAATATTTTCAACAAATTTATCTACTTTTAGTGATTCTCCTATTATGTATTCCCTCACTCCTCCTTTTTGTCCATATACAACATCCAAGGTAAGAGGCAACAAATACCCAAAGAAAGTTTCAAAAGGGGACTACTTATCGTGCAATTTGTACTTTGATAGAAGAAGAGGCAAATGGAAATAAAATTGGCGAAACGAGAGACTATCCTATCACTGTCACCTCAATAGGATGTCTCTTTCTATTTAGGGTGGTAGGCCTAGGAGAGACGTCCCCGGTGACCTGTGGTTTTGAAAAGGAAAAGGGAAAGTAGCTAGGTAAAAAGTCCCCTCTCACAAGTCACCATTGATAAGAAATTCTGGTTTAAATAACCAATTAAGATATAATATGCCAGAACTGTACCTGCCTGGAACAAAGAAATAGGAAAACTATACATATGCAAGAGAACTTGCTGGTTAGCACTTCATAAAACCGTCGGCTTTCTTAAATAAAACAATTTTCTGAATATGATGAAGTAAACAAAAATCTTATAACAACAATGTTTATAGAGAAATATTTCACATAAAATTTCTTAAAACTAGCTTCAAAATTCTAAAAGCCATTAACCATTGAAGTCATAACATTATCATTTGATAGAAGCACATAAGACAAACTATAATTCAGCCTTTACAATTGCTTTATGAGCTTTTAATGTTGCAAAATATGCTTGTAGCTTACTTTAGTAACAACAACAATACTGTTAGTAGGTTAAGTTATTCTAGGGTTAGGAAGTGTTAGTAGGTTGTTTGAAAAATAGGTTTTGAAGGTTTGTTTGATCAAAAACTCAATGGAGGTCTCAGACTAGTGCTTTCTTAAGGAAAACGGATTCAATTGTAGCAACAAAACTTGAAGGAAACAAATGAAAATGGAGAGTCAAATAAAAGAGAGAATGATATGTTGGAGTGTTGGTAACCCAAGGCTCCAATTATCAAACCCTAGGGGAAACTAGCTACTAAGATGTAGGTAACCTAGGCCTTAGTAGATTTCCTCCCTCTTTAACTCAATGATGAAGTAAAATCGGCTAAGATGAAGCAATGGATACTAAGGTGTTTCAATGGCAAGGCCTTAGCTTATGCTTCAAGAAAATTGACCTTTTGACAATATCTAGTAGGTGAAAGATTTTGAAGTTAGGAAAATAACATGTGTTAGTCTTCCTAGGGTTTAATCAATAAATTTAATAATCTTGAATGTAAATGTAAGATAAATAAAACCATAACCATTCAATTAAGAAAAATTGAATAAAATTCACTTCCATTCATCAAGATAATCAAGAATATCCCTAGTTGAACACATCCACCAAGAAACATGCCAAAATACACCAAATTTAGCCTCCTTCAACAAGTGTGCCTAAAATTTCAGCCAATAAACCCTAAGTAGGGTGAAAATTTCAGACCTCACAAGTGTGAGATGAAATATTATTGAAAAATAAGGATAATTTTCCCCCTATTTATACAATACCAAAGAATAAAAATAGGTCAAAAAGGCCAACATGGCCAATTACAAATAATAACCAATTTTTACATTAACTTTTATAATTAAAACCTAAATCAATATTCCAAGGTGATGTCATACCCCTTTAGGGTGACTTTAGGCCCTTTTTTGGCAACTTTGGCCTCCTGGAGAAAAACGTTAGGCCTTCTCGGGCCTCATGAGCCTTCCACACATGCGACTTGGCACATAACTACCTCCATAACCTCCCAAAACGTTGGATGATGTCATGGTGACCTAGGTGATGTCATTGGATTTCCAAGGTGTACATCATGATGGGAAGAGCATAACCCCCCTGGGTCTAGGACTTCTAGGATTCCCCTAGTGAAACATCCTCCTCTCTCTCTGATGCAATCCTCTAATCTGTCTATGCCCCATGTTGGGGTCTCAACATCCGTCTAGTGGGATTTTATCCCCATGGAGGTCTAAACTAACCATCTCCCCATGTTTACCTGTCCATTGGGTGTGGCCCTGGAACATCAACAGATACACCCTCCATGGGATCATAAGTCACATGGATCATAACAATGTCAATCACATCTAATCATCAAGTTTATTAAACATTTGCATAAAACCCCCTTCACCCAGATAAGTTCTCAAAGACATTATACTAATCTACAAGAAAATTTTGGAGGAAACGCTGGGATGTCCTATTGGGCTAATGCTCATTGGATGTGGGATGTTCCCGGGAGAAGTCAAATCCAAGCCATGTGAGTGGATGAGGTGGTAAGGAATGTTTGGGAAAGGGGTGCAGTGATAGTAGGGAAATGTATGGCTTACCTGTGGGTGTCTCTGAAGAGGGTGAGTTGAAAAGTCATGGATGAAAATGTTTCCAAGCCCATTCATGCATTTTATCTTTTATTCTTATTTATTTTTCCTTCAAGGTTCTAGTTAGGGGACACTTCCCTAGCATGGTGACTAGTGGTGGAAATGTTACCCACAATCATTTCACGAAGATGAGAAGGTTGGATCATGATGAGACCCCCTTTTTCTTGGATATGCCACCAAGAGCCACTACCCTAGCGTAGTGACCAGTTGTTGGTAGTGGCATACCACTACATGCCCATGGACCTAATAGGCTGGCTCGTGATGAGACCTCCTATCCTCTAATTGGGTCTTGCTTTATTATTTCTCATGGGTCCTTCTATTTCTTGTTGAGAAGCCTTTTATTACTTTCTCGAGGATACCTGGACGAAGCATCTCAAGGTTTCATTCTTTTAGATTTTATCTTTTTCCAGCTACTTTTACCCTAAGGGGCTTTAGCCCCTTCTTCCCACAAGACAAGGTACAACCCTTAGATGTTTGGCCAACCCAATGACCGAACCAGTGTAATGGGATGGATGAGTGGGAAAAATATGAAAAGTGGTAAGTATGGTGGGAGAGGACGATGGCCTTTCATGAATCCCCCCAGTGGAAACTCAAACCCTATGGGTACCAACTTACTAGGGCATCCTATCATTCCCCCCAAGTATGGTCAAGTGGAAAAGCATATCCAAGCACATGTTAGAAGAAAAAAGAATTAAATGCACATATTCAAAGGCTTTGAGGATTAGAGTGACACATACCATGATACCTAGATTCATTACCTCATGGAGCAAGATCCATCTCTGCTACAGGACCAAGCTGAGGTGATGGATGCTACTACTACTGACAAAGTGCAGGCGTTGAATAATGAAATGATGGGCCCTCCAAGGCCATGCTCAAGTCGATATGGCTCTCGGAACTCCATGTCTAGGATCTGTGGTCCTCGAGACATAATCTCCTTAGTTATCCCTAAGCTAGGGGATAACAGGACTTACTAGTATAAGTGTGTATCGCTCCTTTATAAGAGTGTTGAATTCAGATCAAATTTTAATCCTAAGTTTTTATATTCCTTTGATTTTAACCCCTCAAAAGTTTAACCAACTTCCCATTAACTAATTATTTCTTCCCATCTATTTTTGTATGGAGAGTTGTAGATATATTCAACATGGTGTCCATATTTTTCCAAATTTTATTCCAAATGGCACTGATAAATCTGGTATCCTTGTCTAAGATGATGCTCCTTTGTATCCAAAAGTGAAACCATACCTATTCAAAGAACATGTTTGTTTCTTCTTTTCATATGATGGTCCTTTTAGTAGGCATAACAATTCACATATTGTTGAACTTGTAAACTACCACAAACAGATAGACATGTCCCTTCTGGGTTGTTGGTAAAACAACCACAAAATTGATGGACACAGTGTCTCGGGATAGAGTGGGTATAGGTAAGGGATGGTATAAACCTTGATTTATGTTAGTAGTCTTCTTGGTACAATAAATTATGCATCCTCAAATATTTCGAGGTACATATTATATCCTTTCCCAATACACACACCTCTGTAAGTTGGCAATTCTATTCCCATCACCAAGATCTCCTACAATATTGGAAGTGTCATCCTCTCTAAGAAGCTACATTATTTCACCCTTAGAAATAATTTATTTTCTAGATTATAGAGTAATATATTCTATATATCATATTCATCCTTATTGTCACCTTATTCTATGAAAATTTGGCCCTACAACTGCTAAAACACATATTTAAAGTCCTCATCTTCCCTGTACTCCTCTTTATATGCATTATCTTTATATGAATTATGGGTAAAAGGATCCATGTGCATAAGAGTTCCAAAATATATAATCTTGGATTTCGGTATCCTTGAGAGCATGTATGAAAACTAATTAATTTTTCCATTCTTATATTTGATGACTGGATGAAACTATTTTCAAACCCCAATCCACTTGTAGTGTCTGGTTTACTAAATATCACTCTGGACATGCAATTACTACAATGTATAGTGATCAATGTGGATAATTGTTTCCTCACCCATGAGATAGTTCTCCCACTTCTTAATATCTTTAACTAGGGAAAATTGTTCCTTATCATATGTAGGGTAGTTCAAGACTCCCCCATGAAACATTTTAGAATAATAGTATACTAACTTACCTCATTGCATCAAGATTTCTCCCATTGAATATCCACTTGCATACATATCCACTTAGAAATGATTATGTAAGATAGGTAATGCAATAACTAGTGCTTGATTGACCTTCTATTTCAACTCATTGAAATATTTATGTTGATTCGTTCCCCACTAGAAACTCTTACCACTAGTTGTTATGGAATGGAGTGGCATAGAGACCACTAAAAAGGATGCTATAAACTCCTATAAGTACTTTTGTACCCAAAACAATATCCAAAATTCAGTGGTATTAGTAGGAATTGGCCACTTTAGTATGTCCTTCATCTTCATGGGATCTATATCGAGTTCCCCTCCACCAATCACATACCCCAAATACACCAATGATTTTTAAGAAAAATCACATTTCTTAAGGTTATCTAGTTGTTGATTCTTTTTTAGAGTCTCTAATACCTACATGATATGTTAGATGTCATCTTCCAAGGTAGAGATATAAACCAATATGTCATCCAAGTACACTGTTACAAATGAATCTAGAAAGGGACACAATACATCATTCATCAATCACATAAATGTAGCTAGTACATTACACAAACCAAAATACATTACCAACCATTAATATAGACCTTACCTTGTCTTGAAGGTGGTATTCCATGTGTCTTATTATTTAATGCATACCTTGTGGTATCAGAACTCGATGTCCAACTTGGTGAAGTACTTGACATGGTACGACTAATCTAACAAATATTCAATCCTTGACATAGAGTACTGAGTCTTGACAGTGATATTGTTCAAAGCTCTATAGTTGATAGAAATTTTCTAAGTCCTATCATTCTTGGGTACTATGATTGTAAGTGACCCAAAAGGGGTGAGGTGCTTTCTTGAATTACTCCCTCCTCCAACAACTTCTACAATTGTTTCTTAACTTCATCTACTTCCAAGATAAAATGTCTATACAATCCAATATTTGATAATGAGGAGTTAAGAAACAACTGTATCTCATGCTCCACTTCCCTCTTAGGTGGTAACCCTTTAGGATACTATAACACTTATATATATTCCTGTAACAAATACTCCATATATCATTTATTATTTTTACTACATCCCTTTAGGGATGCTTTTATTCTTACTGATTCATCACCTGGTTGGTTGTATCTTAAGAAAAACAATACATACTTCTTACTAAAACTGATCAACTTTCTCTCTTGGTTGGAACTTATCATTGGGATATTTAATTTACCTTTGTGTGGATTGATGATTTAATAATTCCAATCCTTGATTATATGGTATTGATTTTATCTCCTCATGAATATCGCATCCGTTATATACATGTAGGGGCTTACAAACACTACACCACACATGTCAAGGGATAGTGAATCTGCCTCTTGTTCATCGACATACTATACACTTATAGAAAAAATGATATTGCACTATTTAGTGACCTTCCACTCTAGACATAATTATTTACCCATACCAATGGATATATCATAGGATGGTCATGAACTTCCAACCCAAGCTTTCTAAAAAAATCATTTGCTATCAAGTTAGCATATGAACCAAAATCAAATAGAGTATCTACCTTGGTATTTTTGAATTGGATCTTAATATGGAATATTTTTCATATCCTTCTCTTCCTTGTGATGAAGGCTACTTAGATTCACCTCCTTCTACACTGTAGTGCATAAATTATTTTCATTCACATAAGAGTTGCTATGTACCGAGTTTTGTGAATCCATGGATAATATGTTCTTCTTCTTAGAATCCTTCTTATAGTTCTTTGGATTTAGCTCTAGATGCATTTTCCAACATTTATCTTTAGTCTAACCATTGATATTAAAATGGTTTCGATGGTTATTTGTATCCTTTCAATGATGTGTAGTGGTTTTCATTTTCTTGTATTTTCCTTTCCACTTCTTCTTCCCCTCCTTGGAAGTATCTTCATGGTATTTCTACTTAGAACCACTTGGATCACTTTCATAAGTGGTCCTTTGTTTGAAGAGGATCACTTTCTTTTGCAAATGACTACATAGATCATGTAGATACTTGAGGAGTACATATAGATTCTTGGGAGGGATACCCAACATAATTTCCATCTTTATAAACTTGGTGGTGTACTCTTACACAGTATGCTCTTGCCTCTGCATGAAGTGATGCCAATGGAACCACTAGTCCTATAAATACCCAATAGGGTAGAACTAGGACTTGCTGAGGGTTTTAAACTACTATTGGATCACCCTCCAGTGTAAGTGTCTCCATGTGGCTTTCCCATTAGGTTAGTTCGTGGCCCTCTATTTTTAGTTAGGTAAATCAAATATTCTACTTTTCATCTATATTATGGACACTAAAATACACTTCTAATTATTGAAACTAATTATTCTACGTAAAAAATTAAATATCACCTTGGTAGGGTTTGATTTCGACTTTTTCTTCCATTTTCAATAGAGATTGTGAAGGATTTATCACACTGGAACTTGGATTCTCTTTCTTGGGATCTTTCTTTCGACTCATTTTTTGGGTCTTTACTATCTCCCAATTTCTCATCCAATCCAAGTTATTAGTTAGAGCCACCAACTTTCTCAAGAGGTTCAAAATTATTCTCTAGAACCACCATAAGAAAATCCATGTTTCAAGAGATATCAACAACTTGTTCTTCTAGCTTTGCAAATTTCTCTTCTATTACCTCATGAGGGTTGTTGTAACTAGACTCATCGACCATACCTAGGGTCCTACGACTTCCTTCTTAATCTGATTATTGGATCCTAAAAATTCCCACAAAAAATCACAAAGAAAAATATTTTGGTACCAATATGATCTATAAACGATCATGGATATTACAATAGAACAATTTATCACAACAAATCTTGCAATATTCTGAAATATTTTATTACTCATTCTATTTCCTTAGATATGTATTTATTATTACTAGCTTAGTACTTAAATGTTTGAAAATAACTAAAATTTAAAAATGAAAGAACAAGAAAATGAACTCACCATCTACATGAATGAACACCATATGTATCCTAGGAAACTTAGTATGAGAGAAAACCCAGTAAGAAGGTGAGGCCTATTCTTCGCTCTGTTTTCTTCAATTATGAAATGCAAGTACAAATAAAGGGGTACTCTCTATGGATATTCCTTTGACACTATGGCCTAAATGGATGCTACAAAATCTTCTACTTCCTCTATTATTCTCTCAATTCTCACTCCTAGATTCTCTACTCAACTATGAACAAGTACAATGCTTAAAGGATGGAACCCCTTCTCTTCTTGACATCCTAATTATTATGATCCAATGCCTTAAAATGATAAAAATTTAATGAATATAGTTCACTTCGAGGGGGGAACCTCCTTTTACAATATATTCAATTTAGAAGACAAAATGAGATATAATAAGGTGATCCTAATACTAGTTCTCCTTGGTATATATATAGGAGACAAAAGGTACAATGAAGGGTTCTAGACTACATACAAATATAACACTATAAACGTAATAGTTCAATATATAGGTACTAATAAGGGGTTATATATATAACATGAGGATTTCTCTAGGGATTAACATGCCCCTCCCATTCAAACAAGTGTTTCCCTCAAAACTTGACTAACCACGAGTGTTTCTACATGAAGAACTCATCTTCCCATGTCACCTCTTCCATTGGTAGGTTCCTCCATTTTATGAGGTACACAATGATTTCTCAATTTCTTAGTTGCTTAATCGGTTTGGTATAATATGGAATATGAAAGGTGACTTCCTTTTCATATCCAATACATGTTATATGGTTATTGTTTCTTATTTCTTCCCAAGGTCCGATGATTGATTTGGAGAGAGAAAAATGAACTTGATTGTGCACAACTTCAACTTCATTTGTACTTCTATATGAAGTTGGATCACTAAGTTTCTCCTGCACTGGTCGTTGATTATAATCATCAACTTCTTCTAAAAGAGGGTTTTTTCTAAGCAAGGACTAGTTCATAATGTCAAAGGGTTGTTCTAAACAAGGACTAGTTCAGAATGTCAAAGAAGATCAACATTGCAAGATGCACAAAAATACCATTCTCGCATTCCATCGTACTTCCGCAACTTATGGACATTGCCACAGTCCACAAAATTTGTATTTTGTTTAAGTGGGAGGATCATATGCAGAGCTTCAAGTTGTCTATCCCATTCGACATCCACCACAAGTCCTCCATTGTTATCTCAGATAACTATGTAGGGTTTAGTATCAATCTAGCCAACATCTTCCAACGACATGGGTAACCTAGATTTTACTGTTATGATTGATATGTGCCCATTGAATGATGACAGACATGAAGGCATACATTCTAGAGCATGCACTTATGCATACATGAATTTAACGTATATATTATCTTCCTCTGGTAATGTGGTGATATCTGATGGCTCGAGAATTCAATAAAACGAGGGTAGAAAGAGATCTCAAGAAGGGGAAGACTAAAAATGTTACACTAGGACCAAGGGAATCAATCCTCATTCGTACCTAGGAGAGAAAGGATGGGTTCCAATTGCAAGATCTACTCATGACAAGAGAGATAGACATGCAGACAGAGAGACAAACTCACATATGGCCGCAAATAATCAAGAATACCAAGAGACATTTCTATAGAATGGAATGAAAACATCCAAGGGAACGAGGAATTTCTAGATGACTTAGCTATGGACAACTACCATAGCCCAATTAAGGCCTAATAACTATAGGCTCTTATACCACTGTTGGAATGCACAATTGGAGATAAGCATGGATTGTATTATTCATTAATATGATACATCTATAAATACATTAATGTGACCTTTGGATGCATCTTCCAAGAGGTCTCTTGGTCTCCCAATAACCTTTCCTATCACTTGACTTTTCATATTCCGTCAAGTGCTACAAATTCCTCTTGTTGTTGTATTTTAATCATATTTAGAATTTACATCTATTGTTTTGAATATATAGCCTATTTTTTTTTTTTTCAAAATTATGTTAGTAGATCTAGTACTCAGAATTTGGTTGTCTTCATAGGAGCTTAAGTAGTCTTAGTTTCAAAGTTGTTACAATTTTAAGTGCAATTTTTTGTACCATGTCTTGAAAATTTAACAACCTATAGGGATTTATTGGACAAAAGATATCATGAAAATGGTCCTCGAACATTTTCTTAATTTGGAAAAAATCGTCCTCCAAACATCTAATTGACACAAGCTAAGGACCCTTTTTGAAGCAATTTTCTTCTTCTTTAGAAAGTCAAATAAATCTTGGTGGTTTCCTCCCTTTCCTCAATCCAATGAAGACATGCATGGATCCAAGCTCCTGTATCAACATAGTCCTCTTCATTTCTAATGAAGTTCTTTAGCTCCATTTTCTTCCCTACAAAATTGAGTTGTGTATATCTTCGTCCAAAAAAAATTATGATCTCAAACTTTTATTTTTCATGTTTGATCTTCATTTACTATTCCAAGCCACCATTCTTCCCCATTCTTGCATAAAATTCATGGGCTTGTGAATTGTTGACTCCCATTCTTATCTAGTCTATAGTCTCTCTCTCCCTGTAGCCATGATGGCCTATGAATCTAGATGGGACACATTAAGCTTGAAATTATAGTAAGGATATCCAGGGTCTTCCTAAATGAAATAATGGTTAAATTAGGGTGATGTTCAAAACTAACAGCCTTCATAATTACATCCACTACTCACATCTTTCATTAGAATGAATGAACATCCTATGGGACATATAAACTATCTAGTCTAGCTTGCAATTTGTCTTTTCCTTGGTGCATGATGTACCATCTCGCATAGTCTAGGCTCTTCTTCTAGTTAGGATTAAAAAATTGGAGATAATCGTTGCACTTGCACCAACCCCCTTTCAAGCCTTGTAATAATGGACATCAAAGCCAAAACCACCCTCTCTATCATTGCACCATTCAACCATGTCAAAGTCCCCTCCTAAAATCCATTTAGCATTTGATGATGAAGAGGTAAGCCAATCCCAAAGAACACATCGATTAATACAAACATTGGGTGCATAAATCAAGCAAAGGCCAACTAGCCCATCCTTCTGTGTCATTGTTACCTAGACGAATCTATTATAAGGTCCAGAGCCATTATCTACCACAAAACTCTGAAATGAGTGGGAGATGGCTAAACCAAGGCCAACTCTCCCTTGATCATGATTTGTGGTTTAGAAGGATCGTTCCAACAATTATTCATGTCGCATCTTTATACAAAACTAGTTTATTTTACGTCATGGATGAATACTGCATCGAACTTGGTATCTTTGAACAATGCTCTCACAAATTGCTTTTGAATAGGGACAATCATCCATTTGGCATTCCACAAGAATAAGGAAAACTTCATTTGGGAGGGCTCCCACTCGATAAACTATCAAACTTGTTGTCAAATACAGTCACCCAGTGCCAATTTTTTTCGACCAACAGTCCTCTTGGTGGTGTTGTCTTTATAATATTCAGGACTCTCACTAAGGCTCTCCTCCTTACTAGATCTATTCAGCCAAGAGTGAGATCTAGGTTCCTTCCTTTTATTATGCTTGGTCTGCAATATTTCTTTAGCATTCATAGAGTCCTGCACTAGTTGTGTGTGCCTTATAGGTGTTTGAAGTGAAGGGCCTTCATGCACTGTGTTCACAACAACATTCGACACTGTAGAATAAGAAACCTCTTCAGGATGGGGCGAATTTTTAAGGTCTTTTTGCATGTTCACAACAACATTCGACACTGTAGAATATGAAACCTCTTCAGGATGGGGTGAATTTTTAAGCTCTTTTTGCTCTATGTCCAAATGGATATTTACTTCACTTTTTGAGTTAGATCTTTTTTCTATTTCATATCCGGTTCAAGAATTCTAGGGGGAAATCACAAATGAGGTGATCTTGTGCTTGATATGCAAAGCACACATTAGGCAAATTCAAGTAGTGCACTTTTTTTTATGAACTCTTTCAATATTAAACATCGAAATGTACTAAGGCAGCTTCCTTTTCATATCAGCTTCGACACGCTGTTGCAAGCTAGCCCAAAAGGAATTTCTTCTACCATTTGGGATTAAGAGGTTACCAAAAGTTGTACATGAGCTAATAAACTTCTAATTTTCTAGGTTCCAAATTGCAAAGCATAGTGAGCAACATCATCTAATCTTAACAATAAACTTAAATGACAAGATCCAAGACCCCAACATCATAATACACCATTTGTTGAAGGCATCTTCACTAGACATTTTTTGTAGGAAGCATAAAAGAACCCCCCACTGCTTCAGGTTCTTCCTTCCTTCATCATACTCCCTGTTTCTATTCAATAAGATATATTGGAATAAACATCTACAGGCTCATCGTTCAAAAATAACAGTCAGATTATGAAGTAGATCAGACTCTCGGGAGGACACAAATGTTGTGGGTTAGTGGGTGAAATGGCATCCATACCTCTTTGAAGTAGCTACCTCGCTGGGATCCACAGAACTACACTTCTGCATGGTAAGATCTAGATTGTGGGATGTAGGTGCCTTTATTTTTTCTTCATCTCCCTTCAATCTACAACCCACATGGATAGGGTTTCCCTGTTTTCAGAATACGGCTCAGTGGAATCACTGATCGCATCCATTGGCTGGAAAGGTATCAGTGTCTTGCCTTGGCTGGAAAGGATAGCTGGCGCGACATGCAGTCAGGGATTGAGGGAGCTCATGGTCGGATTCTTAAAATCTTCGTAACCATTGTTTCCTTGAAGCAGATTGAGTAGAATAAATTCTTCCAAGGGACTGTGATCACACGATTTACTCCACTTAGTATAATTTATCTTGTCACCGTAGAGAGGATTCTCTCTTGCTTTCCCCCGATCGAACGTTTGATCAGACGATCTAAGAGATGTGAATGACAGCCGATCCGTACCAAGATGTCTCCCACCAAGACGACTTCCTCTTCTTTTTTGTTTTCTCCATGAGGGTTTCAAGTCCGTTCCTATTTGGTCATGGCACAAGTCTAAATATTCTTTTTAGGATTTTCTTGGTAATCATTATGAATATAGTTTTTGGTGAAATTCCACCACTATGTAATTCTTGGTGAAATTCTAATTTTGTATTTTTTAAGTTACATTTTTTAATGTTTAATTGGATTCAGCATCCTAGAAACCCAATTGTATCTAGATTCTGCAATTTCAACAAGAATAAGTCTAAAAAATCTAATTTTGTTGAAATTCTAACATTTTATTGCTTAAATTGTGTTTTTGAAAGTTTAAATGGATTTAGTGCCATGCAAAATCTTAGATAATCTAGATTTTTCCCAAAAGTTCACAAAAATTATTAGAATTGTAAATATTAGGTTTTGAAACAAGTAGTTTAAACATTCTATTTTGATGATTTCCAAAAATAGATGTCCAAAAATTAGAGTGTTTAGACTACTCATTTGTTCATGCATAGCTTTGGCATATTGAATAACATTTTTGGATAATTGCTATGATGTGAACCTTGGGTAAATCCAATCACATAGGTTTATATGGAAGAATAATAAGTTCATCACATGATATCAACATGTAACTTTTAAACTTCTAATGAAAACAAGGAATTATCATTGTTTTCTTCATTCAATTTTTTTCTTTAATTTTATATTTTATTTTTTTTATTAAAAATGTTAGAAGACTTATAAAAGTTATTTAAAAATATTCACTTATGATAATGGTTATGTAATCACTTCTTTTTTTTTATATTTACATAAATATATTTACATATGTAAAAAGGCAAAAAACATATAGAAAAAGTGTGTATATAATGGTATTTACATCCTCTTTCTCAAAGCAATAAGAATAAAAATAAAATTTGAATAGGGAGCAAGTACTATCAAATAATTTGGTATTCTTCATTAATAGAAAACCTTTGGCAAACCACTGTATATGTACCACATCTCTCAATGTATGAGAAAAGGTAGAAAAAGAGCTAACTTCATTCTCAAAATCATATTTGCACTGAATATTCTAGAGATCAAGCATATATGAAATTCTTAAACAATGCTAAATGCCATTAAAAGACAAGTAGACTAAAGATTTGGCATCACTTGAAAAAATCACTTGGAAATACAAACTAAAGAATAGATACCTTCTCTACTTGAACATGATCCCAACAAATCTTTTCAAAAGGACAGCCCCATGGAAAATGCTTCTTTGTTTCCAACATGAGGCAAGAAGGGAAAATACCATTAGAGACACTACTCTTATTTAGTTGAATATTGGAGGCAAGACCCTGGTAAATCACTAGCCAAACCAACACATGGAGCTTGTAAGACACCCAGAATAACAATACAGTGTTTAACCATTGAATCCATTAGGCCCCATCATTGGATGACACCCACCCAACATTAAGAACTAGACCAAACTAATGACAATGATGAAAAGTTGAGTACAACTTACGAGAGTCATATAGAACTGAGGGGCACCCACAACTCCACTCCCAATCACACCAAATGGGTTTTGACATGTCAATATTCATTCTAAATATCTCCTTTTTTTTAATGAGGCCAACTATTTCCATGATCGTGGGCCAGTCAACATGGGAAAGGGCATACTCATAAGCTAGAGATCACCAATCCTTTCAAGAGCTAGTATTGGAATCCCACAAATCCTACCAAAAGAAAATCATTTTCTTGTTCAAAAATCAAGATTGGAAACAAGGAAAGTCTACAATATAGGTGCCCTACAACCTCTAGTTCCAAATTGGTTTTTTGGCCAAATCCTACCTAGCATAACTAACCGACAACTAGCACTTCACCAAACTCGACACCTTTCTCTAGTCGACCATTATACTCGTGAAAATAAAAGTTCCAAGAATTTGAAAATGTTGGGGGTACTAAAATGACATCACATAATCCAAAATATCCCCAAACATTTCTAAGATTTTGTTCAATTTGTAACATGTATCTCAACAAGACGTGTCATGGGGTAGACCCTGTTGAAATAATGTAACTGCGAAGATCATTCTTATTATTTTGTTATTGGATTAAATCCCCATTGTGGATTAATCATGTCATTATTATTATTTTTATTATTAGGTTAATCCCCATTGAGGATTAACTAAGTCGGTAATTGTATAAGGACCAAATCCCCTTTTGCGGATTG